>JANHFO010001250.1:447029-471205 GCA_032468095.1 Pareas carinatus | reverse complement strand
TATTTGAAGGAACATAAAATACGCTAGAAGAAACAAATTATCTAGGAAAGTCCAGACAAGATTTATAAAAAGAACAATAAGAGATGAGATATTGAAAAAAGTCAGAGATGAACCATTGTCATATAAAGACAAAGAAATCATGATGTTGAAGCAGATTCCTAAGAAAATAAGAGAAACCCAATGACAGTATCATTTTCTGACGACTAATTTAATTGCTAAAGGAATAAGCTATAGAATTAGAATTAGAATTTATTTGCCAAGTATGTCTGGAGAAACAAGGAATTTGTCTCCGGTGTACATGCTCTATACTTACATACAGGCCACAATTGACAAACTGTGAAATCATAAGGTTTTAATTGACAAACTGTGATTACAATCATAAGATACATTCCTAATCATAAAATACATTCATAATGTCATGTACGTTTAGGTACGTTCATAATCAAAGTACATTCATCATGTCATCATGTTATAAAATACAATTATCATGTCACAAAACATTTCATCATGTCACTTGTCAAAACATTTGTGACAAATCATGCCAGAGGGGATCTTAATCAGTTGGAATAATACAACATAGCACTTGGATTCAGTTTGAAAAGCTGATGATTTTGATGAAATACACAGAACATTTTTGGGTGAAGGACTACACTATTAACAAGAGGATAGAGAAGAGCAAAAAAAGGCAGTTATTATATGTTGTGATCATGTATTTATGCAAAGAGGTATTGCTTGGTTAGAAAAAAATATTAAAGCATATAGATTTTAAACTTGAGCTTTAAATGAAATATTTCTAAACATGGGTCTTATTTTATTAATGGCTTGAGAAAAGAACAAAAGAGTAAGAATGAAAATTGTATTAGCAAATTATACACTCAGACAATTGTTGAAAAATGTGCTATTTGAATTGTTTTGAAATAAACTTGTGACTTCCTGACAGAAGATGATGGGGATTCTCTTATCGCCTAAAAGTTTGTTTTCCCTGACAAGCTACAGTCTTTTTCAAATAGAGAGCTTGCTTTTTAAGTAAGCAAAGCTTCCCATTCCATTTCCATTTTTTTTGACAGGCCCCTCCCTTAGGCTAGAAAAGCTTATCTGAAATTTGAAGAAGAGTGCTGCTTCCTGACACTCATCTTTTTTCTCTGCATTAGTTATAACTTGCTTTTCCAACTATATTTCAGAGCTCAAATGCCAGGTTGACATCTGTTCAGATTTACAATAATTCATGAGGGGAAAAAAGAAGAAAAATGGATGTGTGTGTGTGTCTGTGTATAGCAGAAGAAGATCTTTTTCCCTCTCTGTCTTTTCCTTACCTTTCTCTGTTCTTGTGCGTCACAAATGAAAAGTGATAGATGTGGCAGCTGTATAGCCTGGCGGAATTGATCATCTGCACTACAATTTGCTTCAGAATAGGGATTCTATAATTCTTCCATTTATAAATCAACTATACTCTGCCAGATCCAGATCCTATTGTGAGGCAATAGATGTGGACTGGTAAAAATTGGAGGTAGCTTTATCCCTGAAATCATCTAGTTTATCTTTGAAGTGAATAGTAACTATTCTAGAATACAGTATGAAAGAGGAAGAAACAAGTTTGTTACAGTGAAGAAGCTGCACTGACTCATCTTCCCAAATGCGAAAGGGAAGCTTATTAGTTGGTTTTAACAAAAAAATGGGAAAGCTGCTGGCTTCTTAAAGACTAATACAGGCATAATAAAAAAGCAGCAGTGTCAAATGATGAAATTTTTACTGCAATAAATATAATTGTTTAAGGTATATTTGGCCTCTTTATCATTAGAATTAGAATTTATTGGCCAAGTGTGTCAGGACACATAAGGAATCTGTCTCCAGTGTACATGCTCTATACTCACATACAGGCTACAATTGACAAACTGATTGCAATCATAAGATACATTTATAATCATAAAGTACATTAATCATGTCATGTACATAAACATTAACAATCATTTCCCAGATCTGGTGATTTTTAGTGTGATTTTTATTTACTCACATAGAACTTTGAGTATTTGTGAATTAAGGAACTTTATTATCATTTCAATGAACTAACCACTTAACGAAATGCATAATGCTCAAAAATATTTTACATAGCTGCAGCGTCTAGGAATATTAATAAGTAGTGCTACACCCTAAACTTGAGTTAGTGAAAACAATGCCTAATGGGTAGATATCATCATGAACTCCAACATAGAATAGAATGTGTATCAGTTTACCTATATCAAAAAAGTATATGCAGAAAGATAACACTAGATTTAGAGCTCTGTGTTTGACAATAAATATCCATGCTAGATTCTGAAAAGCTATAGAAAATTGCTAGCAATGTGGACCAATGATATAAAATTTAAAATATTGCCCACTTTCAGAATGGCTGAAAGTAAGTGAGTTGCAACCCATCAATGCTGGTGGCCTTTCCTGTAATCTTCAAGTACGTTTTCAGGCTGCCTTCTCATTTTGAACTCTTCGAAAATTAGGTTGCTGGTGTATCTCCTCTGCGGCTGTGATTTTGCTAAAAGCCTAAAATTACAGTAAATGAAATGTAGTTAAATAATAATAAAAAGCAAGCCCTTGGTCCCATTTTTGGACTCGTTATGTTTAAATGTGAGCAGTTTTTATTTTTAGCCCAGGGCTTTTCTCAATGTGCATTAGGAATTCTTGCTTTAATCTGATTTTCTTTTTGTTTGCATTCCATCAGAAGAGATAATTGTTCTCCAGGTTGCATAAATCCTAGAGGGTCTATTGGTTCCAATTCATCTTCTTTCACTGTCATTTTTCCTGCAGGTGGTCTTGATTTTACTTTAGCACTCCAGGCCAATAGATATTATGCATAAACTATTTGTAATCACTAAAGCCACCATGGATTTAGTTATCTTAACTGCTATAGAATAAGTTTACTTGATCTTACTCTTATCATTAGATATGAGTGATGTGTGATAAGAAAGAAGGGAATCCCTGGAAGATGATTGCAAAAATTTTTCAATATCTTCTACGATATTCTGTCATTTTCACTGGGTTTAAGTATTCTTCCTGGACCAATGTCACGTATTGGTATAAGCATTTGGGACTTTCAGTCTGAACAATCTTTTCCTTAACTATGCAACCTTTTGTGTAACTTTTTATTTTAATTCCCATCTGCAGTCATGCCTGAATACTGGAAAGTATATTTGCTAACATACAGTACTTATAGTTTTCACCCCATTTTCTATTTGTCCTTTGTCTTTTGCACATTGATATATGAAGCATGATGTTTAAACAACATGTCTCCTTTTGCTTATGAAACTATGTAAGATACTGTAGAAATTATGCTCTCAAAATTTCTCAGCTCTGTCCTCTCCATATAAATATCTGTGACTTCTGTTTATCTAACCTGCTAAAAAAGCTATCCTGAACTTACAGCCTTCCATCCCATTGTCCTTAACTAGCCAAGTTATTATGCTTAATAATTATGCATTAACATTAACTATTTCCCCAAGAGGTTTATTTCCATTATACCAGTGTCACTTAGCCATGCCCTGAATAATATGAGAAGTGTGACAGTTTGAGTGAATGGTATATTGGGAAGTTAAACAAAACAAATAATCCTGTATATGGTATTTCAGACTGGCATTTACAAACTAACTCAATGAAGTGGTTATCTTCTTTTAATTAGTATCAAATGTCAAACTACTGAGAGTGGCACACTAACAACATTGTCTTTGGACCTTACTATATCCCTTTCTGTTATTTTGATGGGCATAGTTTCTCATGTCAATTGTGTGTTACTAGAGGGTGAACAAATAATTAAAAACTGGTGCCCTGTTTAAGGAGCAACCTTTGATCAGCAAATGATGGTAAGCAGGGACATTTAGATACACCTATCTTAAGGAAGAGACTGAGTTTTAAAACCTGTCTGTTAACAATGCTGACATTTGGATACACTACCTGCCTTTCTCTCAGAAGGGAGATAAGATGGAAATGCAAGTATTGCCTCAGTGCTAGAAGAGATACAGAGTAGCCTCATTTTGAAGTTTGTCATCGCCTGTCTATTTGAAGAGGGGCCTGTCTTCATGTTTTCAGAATCTTCCATGTTGGCCAGGTGGGAACATTTTGTATATAGACCTCTATTGGGTGCAAAGAGGTGAAAGTGTGGGGGGAGGGCTCAGCTGTAGAGTATGTGCTTTCTATGGAGAAGATCCCAGTTTTAATCTGTGACATCTCCAGCTCCTACAGTTGCTGCCAATCAGCTCTACTGGCTTTTACCCTTGCTGATGTAAATACTAAACTCTGGGCAGCCCTCTGATAACTGGTAGATTCAGAGCTGATGAAATATGAGTCTTTGCAATAATGAACAGTTTCTATTTTAAAAGAGGGTTAGGCAAGTTTATGGAGGGGGAGGGAATAGATCCATTAGAACTGTTAGGTCTCAGGTGGACTTTCCCATATTTAGAGACCTAATGTGATTACCCTCATCACTTGGTTCCACTAGAGTTATTAATTAGAAAGTGCCATACCAATCTAGAATAACTTGATTTCATATGTGGCAGTTTTGTAAATTCATATTGCTCTTTGTCAAGAATGATTTCAAAATTCTTTATTTTTAGTTCACATTCTCCATCTTATAATCAAAACATATGAAAGAAAGTAGGATTTGGGGATTGGGCTGCATGTTTTGAACATGTAGATGCTCTGCTGGGTTATTTCACCTGGTTTGATCTACCATTTCTGAAGTTTCTGAATACTCGTCCCATCATTCATATGGCTAGGAGACTAAGTGGTTTTTTATTATTTACAGTACTGGACCAATAAAACAAGCTTGTAATATTGGTAGGTTATCCTTAATCAATATTTCAGAAGAAAGTCATTTTTAATAGCCAGAGATCAAGGAGAAAAGAGTAGAAAAATATTTCTTCTCAGATCTCTTGACTTTATGGGCATTAGTTTTGCTTCATAAACTGGATAGAGATTGACAACTCCCAGAGAATTATAAGTCATTTATTACTCAGCTATCACCAATACCCTTTTTCTGAATGCTTGAATTTACTCTCTTCAAAATTAAAATTGATGCCAGGCTTAGTTTTAGCCTTTCATATTCTATAAATTAAGACAATATCTTGGAAAGTATCTAATAATAAGAATTATATGAAAGGGATTTCATTAAAATTCTGGTATGTTACACTTTAGACCTCAATCATTATGGAAGTAGTAATTTTATGTCTTAAAACTATTAGAGAAACCAAGTGGAGACAGGTTATTCAATGTAGCTTATAACTATCTTTTTCAAAAAGCTGTATGTTAGACATCTATGTAAAGAGTTTAAAAATTTTCTAAGAAATTAAATGCACTGGAAAAAATGTGTACTTTTTGAGGCCCATTAGAAAGAAATGTAAATATGTAGGTAGAAGAATGCTAGTTTGGTGTAGGGATTAGTGTGCCAGACTAGAAATCAAGAGACTATGAGTATTAATCTCACCTTATGCATAAATCAAGCTGGGAGTCTTTGGGCCAGTCATTTTATCTCAGCCCTAGGAGAGGGCAATGTCAAATCACTTTTGAAAACCTTGCCAAGAAAAATGCAGGAACTAGTCTGTGCAGTCACCAGAAATCAAAAAATGTCTTGAAGGCACACACATGCACATAATAAAATGAAAAATTAAGTATAGGAGAGTTTGAAAATAAAAATAAAAATGAGAAAATAAGGATATTCTTCATCAGATATTCTTCATCTGTGCTTGCTAAATTTCTGTGTAACTTATTGATTCTGAAGTTCACATGATGTCTCATAAAGATGGACAAGAGCCCTTTGAGTAATTTTGAAGGTTTTTTTTATCTTTAATGATGAAGACCTTTCATCTGCAAAAAAGATAGATCTAACAGAGGTTACAGAATTTGAAGCAAGGCCACATCTAAGTTGTACAGATTTATAAGCAAACTCCTAAGTAGATGCATTAACTTCAAAGGAATCTTTAATAATTTCATTTATTTCTTATATGCAGTCATGGGGGAATGGCAAGAAGATCTTTAAATTGAGACATATGCATAAGAAAGGTAGCATACATTTGACAAATACATGAGCACATCCCTGTTTATAAGAGCTATAGCTGCCAAGGAATAGAACTAAATATGTGGACCAATCTTTAAAGGAACAGCTCTAAGAATCCAGTTTTGAAATAGTAATCTGGTGTTCTCTGAGAGTTTTGAATTTCAATACTAATCAACCTGCCTAGTCGTCTAGGACTTTGGAAGTTTTAGTATGAACCATCTGGGGAATGTCAAGTTGCAAATCTCATTTGTGCTCTCATAGCAATGGTGTATTGTTACGGTACCTTTAGTACTAAAAAGAAACATTTGTTCTCTGCCAAGTCAGTTTCCACTCCACTGAACTCATGTGGCATTGGAGTTTCTGCCAGAGTAAATTATTGTTATCAGAGAGCCTTAGTGTGCATAAGCCCTTAAGAATTACTTTTTGGTATTACAATCAAATGAAAGTTAATATATCTCTGTATAGTGTGCAAGCTCTCAGTCATTCTGGTTACATTCATTTGCTTAATAACGGCATGCCTCAAGTAGATGAGATTTTGGGTGTATCCCTTTTACATTGTTGCCTTTGCAGTAAGAGGCTAGTATACAGCATCAAGGGATTACATTCATTTGGTTTGCCTGGCAACAGAAATTCCCTAAACTTGTTTGTACAAAATCTGTTCTGACTTGTTCATAGCTTTTTTGCAGTCTCTCATCTCAGCAAACTGGGATTCCCCTTTTCTGGCATCACTCATCATTCAAATCCTGCCTCACTGAGTTTTGGCTACACAACAGATCATGTTCCCTATATGCTGAATTAACAGGTTCTTCTTTGACACTAATTTGACAAGGATCACTTTTAATTTATCACCACCTTGCTGGTTCATGTATAATTAGTCTTTCACCTCCACTATTTTTTTTCTTTCCTCCTCCCCCATTTGCATTGAATGTTTGTTTTTCTAGCCATCTTTCTCAAATACCTAAGAGTTGACTAATAAATTTTTCTCTATCCAGATCCTCATCAAGATAATGGCAAAGGAGATGCATTAGAAAAATAGCAATTGTCAACAATATGAGTCATAGCAGCTATTATTGGTTACCATGACTCAGCCCATCTTAAAATGTTAATGCCTTTCCAACATGAAAGCCCACCTGAGCTAAAATTCAGAAACTTTGTGTAATATAATTCTATTAATTCACATCTTATTTATTGTATGGTCCATTTCTCTGCCAAACAATTTCAGGCAGCTTACAATACCACAAATATGATAATAAAACAACATTGGATTAAAACATTAAAACATCTTCATCATCAGAAAGATCCCAAATCTTGGCTGTCAGAAATAATTTTAGTCCTTTTGACAGTGCTTCCCTTTAGTCATTCGCCAGTAAGTTTATTTTCATACCCTAATACACAGACATGTTTGTATTTCATTTACTCCTTTATTACAATCATTTTGGTTATACATGAAGCCTAGCGTAAGGTTGACACATGAAAGAACAAAAAAAATCCTACTGCCTACTCTAAGCATTGGAAAAACTGGAAAATCTTAGCCTCAACCTGTTTATGGCATGGCGTCATCAACTTTTTTTCATCTTCTCACCTACTGCTATTCTCTCATATACATATAGATGTTAAGTGTAATATCTAGCATCAGAAGATGGCCCACTCATCTTAATCAATCTTGCTATTTAGTACATTTGATCTAGATTCATGTGACTGAGAGTGTTTAGAAGCAAGATAACTCAGAAAGAAAGTGTATTTCTTATATGCCCACATTTTCTAGATATTTTTTGTTCTGCAGAAATTATTTGTATTTATAAATATAATATATAAAACGCATGTACTTCTCGCTACAATATTCCTGTTTTCTTTCTGGTCGTTCAGTACCAGAAATAATGGAGAATGGAAAGGTAAGATAGTGTACAGTACACACAGTAATCTGTACCATTATGTGGAGAGATTTATGTTTAATGTTGTTTTGATCTTTCAATACATTAAGTTGAAAGCTACACAGAAAAAATAATGGGCAGGGGGAGGGTTTACTAGTCTGAGTACTGGATGCAGAGTATTCCTTGACTTCCAATGTCAAAATTAGGTTTAATTATGTGCAACAGCATTTTAAATTTTGACACATTTTGTTAATGCCATTCAGTCCCTTTTCTTTACACTATAGCCTGGGGTCATTGTGGTAGCTGAAAAGATTAACTTGGAAAATGTCTGCATTTTAGGTCATTGTTTTTCTATTAAGTGTTAAAAATAATTTTAAAGGCAAAATACAGGACCTTGGCAGATTTTGAGCCTAGTAATTAACTAGTTGAACCATGAAAATTTTAAAGTATTCCCCAAAATTGTGAAGGAAGGGAGAGGATTAGTCTGCTTCATCTCATAATAGCTAGTAATTTTTGGAGGTGACTGCTAGAATTGAAGTGTGTCTGTGTAAATGTAAGATTTAAAATTTTGGCTGCACACCTACTGCTTTCCCTTGCAATCAAAAAGCTTTGGGGTAGAGTCAGTTCCAGCCTTCAATTGTTTAGCTTAATTAGATACAAAAGAACAGGAAAGAAAATGTCTCCTTTCAGTCTAAAACATGTTTAGACGTTTCCTTCTGGAAGCTATTAGGAAAACCCTTAACAGCACATTTCTGTATAGTTTTGTAAACAGCAAACTTGACTCAGTTTGTTTCTTAGAAAACAAATTAAAATCACTCCAAAATAAGGTATTGATTTCAGTATATGCTATCTCAAGAAATACAAAAATCTACGACAAGAAAATAATTGGGTGACTGAAACAAGGGAATTAATCTGCTTGAGCTGAAGTATTCTGGAGGAGTTACTGGAATCAGAGGGATATTTACCATGTGCTTTATCCCCCACTCCCTAAACAGTTACAGATAGAAACTTTCTAGTTCTAATTTCAGATTTCCTTCTACAGAAACAAGGTCATATACCTATCTCTTTGACTTAATCACTCCTCTCCTTTCACTTACTAGATTTATAGCCTCCACTTTGATTTGCTTTTCATATTTTTGCCAAGAACAAATAACTGCTTATAGTACTATATCTGAGCCAGTGGATGGGTACTGTTGTCATCCTTTGCTCCTCAGAACAGAGGTCTCCAACCTTTAAGGCTTGTGGACTATGCTGGCTGAGGAATTATGGGAGTTGAAGTCTGCAAGCCTTAAATGGACCAAGGTTGGAGACCTCTGCCTCAG
Source organism: Pareas carinatus (assembly GCA_032468095.1). Classification (NCBI taxonomy): domain Eukaryota; kingdom Metazoa; phylum Chordata; class Lepidosauria; order Squamata; family Pareidae; genus Pareas; species Pareas carinatus. The sequence goes on along the minus strand of JANHFO010001250.1, from coordinate 461,978 downwards.
AAGATGAAAGTAGTTTTAACAGTCTCCAAAAATTACTTGTGGGCAGATTTATGTGAGAACAAGTTTTATTCTGATCCAAAGCTATCTGTAATTTTAAATGGTTTTGAATTGTACTTATGGAGGAAGGCCTAAGAGTAGCTAGCTGGTAAGATATGATATGGTAATTGGTTTTCTGATAAATTGTGATATAGGTAGCAGGTAATACATTGCTGCAGTATTTTGCACCCATTATTGTTCTGGGCTCCCCCCAAAATCATTTTCTGTGTTAGTTTCGTGACTGTGTTCTCTTTTCTTTCCTTTTAGGCTGCAAACATGTGAAAGGTATCCTCTTATATGGCCCCCCTGGCTGTGGTAAGACACTTATGGCCAGGCAGATTGGCAAAATGCTGAATGCCAGGGAGCCAAAAGTTGTGAACGGACCTGAAATCCTTAACAAATATGTTGGTGAATCAGAGGCCAACATTCGCAAACTCTTTGCAGATGCTGAAGAAGAACAGAAGAGGGTAATTTAGAAACATGAAAAGAATTACATGATGTTCTGCTTGGATTAGGATTCAGGCTATTAGGAGATGCAGCAGATCATGCATTACTGCTACAGTAGCAACTTGTGGCACTGCTTTTTTATGCCATAAAATACCTGTTATTAAGAAATGTGTGGGTTGAGATTGTATCATTGTATGGCATATTTTCCTCTCCTCATGAACAATGAAGTTGAGATGTACAGAAATGACCTTTTCTTTCCCAATTAAAAATAACTAGACGTGATGAGTGAAAGAAATGACAAAGATAAATGTTATTTTTAATGGCCTCTGTGATGTGCAGTTTGAGATGTAGTAGCTCATGAGATTGCAATTTTGATAATGTGGGTATTCTAGGGGAGGAAAAGAATTTGTATTCATTCTAATGACTGTAAGTCAAATTTAGAAATATTTTCATTTGAAAGTTCAAGATAGGCATGTGTCTGGCTACATTAACTATAGAAAGCAGTAGAGGAAGACTGAGATGTGAGAGCTGATTCAGTCTACAAATAGGACTGTTGTTTTCTGTTCCCACAGAGACTAACTAGATCAGAGGTCGCCAATCTTGGTCCCTTTAAGGCTTGTGAACTTCAACTCCCAGAATTCCCCAGCCACCAAGGTTGGAGACCTCTGAACTAGATGATATGAGAAACAATACAGGGCAACAGCAAATGCTTTTCAATATCTGAAACCACTGTGATATAGTAGTTAAATAAATCAACTAGGAATGGAGAGAGAAATCTACCATTAGTTGTGAAAATTCAGTGTGTGACATTTAGCCCCTCATATGCTCTCAGCCTAACTTACCTCAAAGGGTGACTATTATGAAAACTAAGTGAAGCGAGTTCCGCCTCATATAAGCTACCTTAAGTTCTTCAAAGAAAGAACCTGCTTCCATTTATAAAGTTCAAATAAGAAATAGCCAGGGCCAATTATGTGAAAATTTCATTTAACAATCAGATCTGATTTGACCAGCTGTCCTTTATATAAATCTTACAAACCATATACCTTTATCACAGTGAACATCTCCCCACAGATTCTAGAAAAACGTAATGGTCCAGTTAAAAGAAACTTAAAACTTTATTAAAAACTTTAAAAGATCTCAAAAAACCCCCACCAACAATCCCCCGATGACTAACATTCTGTAAAAGGTTACAGAACCATTTTGAAAGGTTGAAAGTTTCACCAAACCCCAGACAGATGTTTAGACTAGATTTGGCATTTTTATTCACCTATTGAGTCCCTCCCAAGAAATTATTATTATTGGTTCATTGTACAGTCCGCCAGATAGTTAGACTGGATTTGTCATTTTTATCCATCTATTGAATCCTTCCCATGGACTGGGATAGAACCTGGGATAGGCAGATGTTTTGCATATTAATATGTAAATAAAGTTGCCAAAGGAGATCATCTCCATGAAATATCAATATGCAGCTTGGAACAAATAGTAGATGGAATCAAATACTCTTCCTATGTGGATCTAAATAGAGAAAAAAATGACTTAGACTTAATCCGAATAAGACAGGATAGCTATAGATTTGGAAGCTATCAAATTCCAGAAATAGTAATTAACCATGAATGAATTGTGCTGTCCTATTCAGAAGTGGTTTACATCTGGAAGTCTTTTATTATGGGAACAGGATTGGAGAGCATTTATCTTCCAATCACTGTTCAAGATACTGGTTATCACTTTCAGTTACATATTAAGACATGGGTTTTATACAATCTGCCCCTCCAGTAAGCTCCACGAGGGGAGACCTGTTACAGATCTCATTACTGTTGAGACAATGTCAATACCTGTAACCCCAGGTGCAAGTATTTTCAGTGAAGGTCCCTCTCCTCTGTTCCAGAGATGAGGACAACCTTATCCTTCTTTTTAGTGACTATGTAAGAACTATAGAGATGGAATGAAAGATTGTGGCTCCCAAAGGAGTGATGTTGCATTTTTAGTGAAGGTGACAAGTTATAGATATTTTTACTATTGATTTTGATCAATCTTGATGTTTTTAATCTTGATACTGGATTAAATTTTGTAAGACTCTGGTAATCAATTGATTATAGCAGCATAAAACCCTGAATAATAAATAAGCATGTGTCATCTATAAGCATGGTGTTAGTAATTTGAGGGTGGTTTCTTGAGTTAGGATCTGCATGACCTATCATCATTGATAGAAATGAATCCTGTACTGCAATGGTTCTCAACCTTTTCTTCACTATGGATCCCCTTTAAATACCTTTTGTGGCCATCTACCATGGCTACAGACCCCCAAGACTTAACTCAAAGGTTGAATCCTAACATTTCTTCAAACTTTCATGGACCTCCTGTGACAACATCACAGCCCTCCAAGGGTCTGCGAACCACAGTTTGAGAACCACCGCTATATTGTATTTGGTACTTCTTTTCCTTAATATCAAGTCATTATCTGAAGTACAAATGGATCATGCAGCAAAATATATTCCCAAACATAAAAGGAAGTATGTAAAAAAATAGAAAACCCAGTTACAGATTCCATAGAAATTTGGGGTAGGATCTGAAACAATTATTTCGTGTTAGAAAATCATCAAATATTAGTGAGTTGAGCCCATTCACAGTGTAACAGTGGATTAAAATTCGTATATGTGAGAGACTCAGCAACTGCAGGAAGAATGTGGCTGCAATTATTGTACCATTTATTAAGTTTCAAGAGATTATTAATTTCTCACTCTGCCATGTCAAATATTACATGATTTTGTTTATGAAATACAGCAAACAAACTCTATATGTTATTTCTCACTCTTCTTCTTTATATATCAGCAGGAACACTCACTTGAAATTTTGCTAACATTCAGCAGCAATGATAGGCAAACATTCTGAAAACTCCAAAATTTAAAATGCCAGTAATTTTCTTGAGAAAACAGTCCTTTGTGTCTTAAAATTCATTCTGCTTTATTGCAATCTGATAAATACTTCATACTGCATATGTCTATTTTTTCTAATAGCCTTAAGAATTTGTAATTGTTGACCAGAAATGGAATTCAGTCAATGTAACTCTGATGTCAAGACATTTCTGTATTCTTGATAAATCAAAGAAATTCATTCCAAGGCCAAGTCTTTGGAGTGGATTACATCTATATGCTACAAAATTCTACTGTTGTAACCTTTCAGCTTGCACTGTGATGCACTGTTAGCCCAAATGGTACACCATACTGTAAAAATGCTTGAATCAAGGTACCTCAAATCCACTAACTTAAAGAATGGTACAGAATCTTGAATCCATTACTGCTATTGCAGTAGTCATTTCTACTACTGTAATTCAAATTCTTCTCATCAGTTGTATTTATAAAGCTGTGCCTGCTGCTGCATCATTCAGTTAGTTACAGTCATGTGATTGTGATTTCTAATGGTCCCTGGCAGATTCCCACAAGCAAAGTCTATGGGAAAGCCATCAGGAAGTTGGAAGTTACTCTTGCTGCCACTGCTTTTTTACCCATCCATGTCATTCTGTTCCTCTGTTTATGTAAGAAAATCTTTGAAAGGATGACCCAATGGGTCATGGATTTTCTAGTTCTAAACAAAATTCTGGGTGTACATAAAATTCTGAGTATATATATTGTAATATTCTATTTCTAAGGGTTTTAATAGTATGAATTAGTCTACTGTTAATTGAGCTGTACTGGAATACTGGAACTGGGAATGGGTCCACAGTAAATGCTTTGTTTATGGTCATAAGCCTTATACCAAATGAACATTGAAAGTTTCTTCCTTTTATTACGGTTGGAGTAGACTTGTTCTTTTCAAGGTCAAATGCATTACTCTTATTCTGCATATATTAAACTATTTTTCTGTGATAACTTTTATAATAAGGATGACAATAGTTTTATGACATATTTTGATTTTTCTTCATCAGCTTGGGGCAAACAGTGGTGTTCATATCATCATCTTTGATGAAATTGATGCTATCTGCAAACAACGAGGGAGTATGGCAGGCAGCACTGGTGTTCATGACACTGTTGTGAACCAGCTCTTGTCTAAAATTGATGGAGTTGAACAGCTGAACAACATCTTGGTTATCGGTATGCAGTTACCTTGTTCTCTTGGGTTCTCTTGAGAGGAAGACTTTGCCATATCTTTGGCATATTTGCAGGCATACATGGATGCAAGATATTGCTGGTTGCTTTGGAATACCTCATTCTTCAAAGTCTAGAGACTAAAACAAAAGTGCAGAGCCTTAGATAAGAAATTGAACTAGATTATTTACCTTGCCTGATAGGGAAGTTATTTATTTATATAACCGCCAATGTCACAGCAGGTTAATATACGTAGCATATGACAAAACCAAAACAATACATTATGAGCCATTTGTATTCACTTTTAAGAATTATTAACTCTTAAATTGACTGATTCTTAGTTTTTTACATTCTTTATCAAAGAGATTTTTTGCAGTAAATTTTTACACTTCTGTTTTTTAAGGAACGTTTTAAATTGTAATATTTAATTTGATAACTAAAGGAGATAAAATGGAAAAAAGGTATTAAAAAGTTGTGATGGCTACTTGGAAAAAGAAAAGTGAGAACAAACCCCAAAAATAATATTGATGGAAAAACCAGTTCCTTAATTTTGTGTTAGTGGAAGTCTTGTTTCTTCTCTTTCTTTCTTCTTTCTTTCACCATCACACTGTATCTCATATTTGTTTTCATGCAGACTACTTTGCATATTAGCTGCAATCCTATCCACATGATCATTCATTTGACTAGTATAACATAAGACAGCAACTCACAGATATCAGATGCATCAACATATCCCTGAAACATATTTTGGAACCTTGGATATTGATGTATGGCAATTCAAGTTTGTGAACAACCCTTTTTCATTTCTCTCATTTTGTTCTCTCTCATATGACTAGCTCCTACATACACAACTTTTGAGATCCTTTTGGGATCTCTGTATATAAATAAAAGGTAAACAGTACATTATCCCAACTGGTGGGAATGCTATGTTTGATTTGCCTCCTTGGGTGAACCTTGCTTAATAGAAACATATTGCAATTAAGTAGGCCTGTGTTTGGTACCTAGAGGGCTCAATCAGCTAACCTAAGAATCATGTGTAGTATATGGGCTCATTTTTTTCCAAGCTAGTAATAATTTTCATTTGATGTCCAGGTATGACCAATAGGCCAGATCTGATTGATGAAGCACTCTTACGACCTGGACGACTGGAAGTGAAAATGGAGATTGGTAAATAATCAGGGCAGCAGTTATTGTCAATACCCACAAACAAATGGTGGGCATTGGAACGTTTTGGTAGGAAATATTTTGGTGCATATCATCCTATGATCTTGGCCATCTTTCCATGATTTATGTTAACTTGAACAAGGAAGTATGCAGTATGAATTCTCTTGAACTTTACATTAATACAGTCATAATACCCATTACTGAAAATACTTATAGAGATTGAATTCCTATAAACAAAAGCAACGTTTACTGCAGCTCACAAGTCGTTAGTTTGGCTTCATGTAAATTGTCTTTCCCTCTGTGTGATCACACAGAAATTGTTGAATTCTAATGTAGAACACTAATCTACTACAAGCCTTGAGCTTACATTCTTCTTTCCATTTTCAGCCATAGAGAAGGACATTTAATGATTGCTTTAACATGTTGAATTATTCTTATTCACAAGTTTCCCAAGTTTGGATACAGTTACAAAAGTTTAACTGTATTCATCCATAGCATGTAAATATGTGGAAGTACAAATGTGATTTGGATAGGACACTCTTAAGGAATATCAGGACAAAAGTCTAGACTGGGAAATCCAAAAACACTCTAGGCAATTGCAGGACTTGTTGCTAAGAAAATTGCATGAACATACCTATAGCTCTCCAATGAGACATCTGTGCCTAAATGTAATCAAATGATTCATAAATCTCCATTGCATCCTAGTTGAAAATAAGGTGCAATATTCACCTTATTTTCCACTCTTTAAAAGCCTTCTCAGAAGACTTGAGTTTGAGAAATAAAGGCTATTACTTAAACTACTACAATATTGCAATCTTGGGAGGAAGTGGTAATGACTAAAGAACCTTTTCCAACCTGTCAGTCTCCAGATGTTTAGGAACAATTGCTTCTAGAATTCCTCAATTAAGATTTTGTCCAGACATTTTGGAAGTTGCAGACACTACATCTGAAAAGATCATTGTGAAAAAACAATTTAAAGCAAAATGATAGGTTTTTTTGTTTAGGCTTGCCTGATGAGAAAGGTCGAATGCAGATTCTCAACATCCACACATCCAGAATGCGAACCCACCAACTGCTGGCTTCAGATGTGGATATTTCAGAGCTGGCCGTGGAGACCAAGAACTTTAGTGGTGCTGAACTTGAGGGTCTGGTTCGAGCAGCCCAGTCCACAGCTATGAACAGACACATTAAGGTTTGTTCCTTAGCACTGCCCAATCTCTTCAGATTGCACTAGATAGGAACTTCAATCCTATCCCCTTAGGCCGCTTCCTCTTTTGTTCTTCTTAGGAGTTTTGCTTAGTTCTATAGAATTTAAGAGTTAACACTAAAATGCAGAATAAATGTTTAAATGATCAATATTTTCCTCATTCTTGATTCTAATTTGACAGTTGTGGGGGAAGAAAATTTTTTTGAAATATTTTTCAAAGGTAATTCATGTTATTTCTAGGGCCCAAATAAAAAGATGAAAGAATATTGAAACATGCAGTTTCTTCTGCTGTAATCTAAAGCTAAGACTAGACAAAATAAATGGCTGTCCTATTTGCTGTTCAGATGTCTACATTATTTAGGCAGTATGATAGAAAAGCTATATCTTCTTTCCCTTTCTTAGCTCTTTGAGCATCATCGTCTCAATCTTTTTTTCTTATCTGCTTAATTTCCAGGTATTGAGGCTAGTTGTTGGAGGCAGGGTTCATCTTTGCTAAATACTACAATAAGACTGACCTGGTACATATACATTAAACATGACTGGGAAAATGATGGTATTGTTGGATTCTATCATGGAATGTTCTGAATGGACTTTTCTAAATGTTTTGAAGCTACTTTAACTTCCTTCCATTTTGGAACCATTTTGGGTTGAAATGTTACCTTCATAGAATGTTATGCATACCTATTTTTCAGTTATTTTCAATTTGAAAGTAACATTTGGCTATCTGTTCATATGGATTGGATTTTTAAAGAAATAATACTTCAGTGTGAAGTTGTGCTTGTACTCACCTAATGAAATGTTGCTCATTTGACAAAGAGACAAAAAGTATAAAAGTATACAGGCAAAAAGTATGCAAATTTGAATATAGAAGCTAAGATTGATACACTTGTAGGAGGTATAAAATAGATTATATTTCCCTTGTCAGCCATTTGTTTCCTTAGTTTCTGAAGTTTCATCAAACATTTCCCTCCTGGTCTACTACTAGATATTGAAATGGGATTAGATTTCACCCATACAATAGCATGAATTGTGATAGCACAAAGAGAGTAAACATCTACAATAGTTTTATTACTTAACTCCCAAAGGCCTGATTTCAGGGTGAGATATTCTTTGGAGTGTTTCTCTTTCCTTTCTTCTTTTCTCTTGTTTTCTTTTCTCCTTCATTTTTAGTTGTAAAGGTCACTGTGCTTTTAGCAGGAAATGAGTGATGTCAGATGTGAAATGTCAGGATAAGTAAATTAGAGATTAGCTGAAACAAGCTAAATCAGTTTTTTAAATTGGAGAGTGTTGAAATGCTGATTTTTGTTAGCCTGTGACTGTAACAGGTGTTGGGCTTGGAATGCATCTTGGAACACATAGCTCTTAGTGTGTATGCTGTGCAGATGAATTTGGGGAGTGAGGAGACCCTTGTAGATTATAAAAATGAACCCTAAGTAAAATACACTTTAAAGACAATCTAAAATCTGAAGTGGAACTATGTTTTTAATAGGGCAACTCCATAGAGTGCCAGGTTCCATGGTGCTGATCTATGTTCCCTAGTTCTATTAAGTCACCCCCCTTCTTCATCAGTTCAGAATTGCTTGTGAGGCTAGTTAGCTTCTGCACACTTCATTGGCACCACCATCTTTTATAATGTAATGTTTATTTACACATTCCAACATTAATTGCTTTAATTGCAACCCAGGTGAGCCCCACCACAGTACCTTCTCATTATCTTGGGCACTTAACAAAGAAGAATTGTAAATCTTCTATAAGGAATTGTGTTATGCAAGGGTATCAGAGAGAAAATGCTGGGATCTTTTTATGAACACATTCATAGGTCTGAGTAGAAAGGTCCGAGTTTAAATCAGACATTTTGCTAAACTGTCCTAATTACACAACGTTCAGTAGCATAGACAGAAGCAAATACAACGGAATGAACGCATGCAGGCACATATGCATACTTACTCATATGAAAGTGCAGTAAAGAAATGTTATAGTATGATTAATTTATCTGTATGACATAAAGTTGGGGATAAAAAGAAAAGGAGAAATAATTAAAACTAATTTATAAAATATCAAGCTATTTTTATTCCACTCCATATCTTTTTATTTTTACAAACCATTTTTGTTTCATTATCAGACATGTACCCATTCCTATGTTTGTTTATGTACTTTAAACTTCTTGCTTATTTTACTTTTCTGCATACCCTCATGAACTCTACTCTGATATATTCTGTTTCCAAGAGACTTTTTTCTTTAAAAAAATTAAATAAATGTTTTTTCTTTTGTTTAAAGGAAAACAGTCTACCTGAGATTTTTCCTGGAAGTTCCATTATTTGAACTTTGTAGACCTATTTTGAATTTATGCTTTTATGGGCTGTCTTATTAATATGATATCTCCCATTTTCATTAGGCCAGCACTAAGGTGGAAGTTGATATGGAAAAAGCAGAATCTCTGCAGGTAACAAGGGGAGACTTTTTGGCTTCATTGGAGAATGACATTAAGCCGGTGAGTGTGTCTTTCATTCCTTCTCGTTGCTATACAGGAGCACTAGCTCATATCATTCCTAACCCTGCAAATGGAGGCAGTTATTCACTATCCACTTTACTACATCTGATTCTTTCCAACCACAGGCATTTGGGACCAATCAGGAGGATTATGCAAGCTATATTATGAATGGCATTATTAAATGGGGTGACCCTGTTACTCGGGTGCTGGATGATGGGGAGCTTCTTGTTCAACAGGCCAAAAATAGTGATCGTACCCCCTTGGTCAGTGTTCTTTTGGAAGGTATGTTATTTGCTCTGCAGAGGATGACTTAATGTGATCTGCTACTAGAAAGTGTACTGGGCTTGAGAGAGGTTGCTTCTATCTGGAATGATTTTTGATTTCTAAAGGAAGATTATTACTGTTATATTAGATTATAAAATGAGTCTCTGGCACCACTGGAGAAACGAGGATGGTGTATGCTTAACACCTTATAGAAAGCTCAGCATAATCTCAAATTTTATTTAGTGTGATATATAAAATGCTACAAGACGGTTTCTAAAAGTGAGCAAACAAGCTGGGAGCTATTGAAGTGGCTTTGCATGCATGATTAGTGTTAACTGCTATTAGTGCTAACTGCTATGGTTAAAATAATGCATACTTGTTGCTCTATCTTCTTAAAACTTCTAGAAGATTTATGTGTCTGAGTGCAAATTATGAAGATAGATATAGAGCTTAGAACTGGGAAAGGGGTAATCCAAAAAGGTACAGTAATTGATTTTGTCAAAAGCCGCTGAGAGTTTCATCAAAAGCAACAATGATGCATTGTCCTTGTCTAATTCTGGGAGTAGATTGCCTGAAAGAATGATCACTAAGTTTTCACTCAGTTTGAGATAGCTTTGCTTAATTAATTCATTTCATCCAGGAAAACCTGAAACGTAAATGCTATTAAAACTGTTCAGAAAGGAATCCTTGTAATTCTTTACATTTCCATCTGGTGATAGTGGGAGATGTTAGCCTCAAACTCCCAATTACAATTTCTAAAACAAGAAATGACAAATCAGGCAAATGTTTGGACTAAGGAAGTTCATAAAATTCTGAGACATTTTGAACTATCTCAACTCCTGACCCCACAAATTTAAGAAATTTCAAAATTATAGTGTACATCATTTGGATAACTGCAAGCCGATAATGGTGATTGATCTTTGGGTTGGATGTATATGTGTATAATAATAAAGTTGCTAGAGGTTCGTACATGGTTTAATAGTAAAAGTTATTTGTGTCTCAATGTAGATTCTACATTCATAGCTATTTTAAGAACTTAAAAGTTCATGTAGTCTCAACCAAATGGAGAGATCTTTTCTTCCAGGTTTACTCAGTTTTCATGGAGAGACTTTGTCTTTTTAAGACAAGCAAGATATGCTGTTCCTTTTGTCTATTCCTGGGCTATTTTTTTGCCAACAGGTCCCCCACATAGTGGGAAAACAGCTTTAGCTGCAAAGATTGCTGAAGAATCTAATTTCCCCTTCATCAAGATCTGTTCTCCTGATAAGATGATTGGCTTTTCAGAAACTGCCAAGTGCCAGGCAATTAAGAAGGTATAACTACTAACCTGTTCTTTACTAATCTCTTTTTTCTGATATATTAATCATTTTCCTGTACTGCTCTGTCTATGTTTAACAGTTTGTTAAATATTTTTACAAGTTAGCTAGGTAGTTTTGAATACAAATCAGAACCTAAAATACATGAGTATGAAAATAGCCTTACTGAGGCAAAGGAAAATATATTCCAAAAGCTAGAACAGGTACTTACTTACTTACTTACTTACTTACTTACTTACTTACTTGACACCCATCTTGTTTCGAAGTGACTCTGCGCAACTTACAGCATTAGAAACCTAAAATAATAAAAGATAAATATTTATAAAACAATACAAATGGAAATTACAATGAAATATAGAAGTATAGTTAAAAAATGGGGAGGGAGGAGAAAGCAGGATGGGAAGGGGAGAGGTGGGATTGCAGAGCCAGGTCTTCAGGCCCTTATGGAAGCTCAGAAAAGTAGGAGCTGATGCAGGTCACTTATTGACTCAGCTCAGCCCCATAATCCTAGATATACTATTTGTTCTCCCACTGCTCCAAAATACCTTGACCAAATCAGATTCAAAGTGTTGCACAGCTATATTGATTGGTTAGAATGCACTGCAATTTTATACAAGAAAACTTCCCATTCCCTTCCCCCATATCCCATATTTTGTAAATAATTTTCTAAAGTTCAATGTTAAATTTTTCATGTTTTCTGTACACCGCCCTGAATCCTTCGGGAGAAGGGCGATATATAAATCTAAATAAAAAAAAAATAGTCATCATAGCGTACAATATTTGATTAAGCAAAACTGAATTTATTATAGCAGCATTGTTGCAGATTTGTCTGATTAAGTTTGCTCTTTACCTAAATAAAACCTTGCTAATTGAGAATTAACAAAGTAGGGGGGAAATGAAATTTTCTCCAATTCTCCTAGTGGATGTACAGCTTTGCTAAAAAATATTAGTACCCTGCATTTCCCCCCAAAGAATCCCAATTTATCCTGAAATAGATTTATTTATTTATTTATTTATTATTCCAACTTCTATAGATTGAAAGATTGAACTTCACACAACAAAATTGCATCCACTCTTCTTTATTCCATTGTCCAAACACTAAATCTCTAATTTTAGAGTGCATTTTGTGTAAAAAAAGCAATTTTCCCCTTTATAGTATTATAAACCAGTGGTCGCCAACCTTTTGGACCTCAGAGACCACTAAATTCATAATTTTAAATCTCGCGAACCACTAATATGAATTTTAATAAGATACATACATTTGTAAAATAATAATCAGAGAGCTTCGATTTTATTAATATAAAAGGCTACTCGCTCCTCTTCCTCCATGTGAATCTCCCCTCTTCTCGAGCAATCGCCCTCCACCTACCCCAATAACACCCGGCTCCCCCCTCCCTGCTATCCACTGATGCCCCTTACCTCATGAAGAAGTCAGGGCGGGACGTGGCTTGGAAATCAAGCCACAGATAAAAATAAACATCAGCAAACATCAAACTGGGTGAGCAAACTTAAAACCCCTTTAATCAGTGTACCCTGACTTTAAGGAAGAAAAGAGAAACTTTCCACCAAAAAGGAAAAAAATTGCAGATTAAAATGTAAGGGAACTTCTATTCGATCCACAACAATCACCTTTAAAAGACTGAAATAACATAAGCCAAAGTTTAGAATTACTTTTGAACTTGATCTATATTTTAAACATATTTTAATACATGGATTAATATAATTAAAGAAGCTTTAAGAGGCAAAGATTGAATTTTAAAAACAAAGAGACACTGAGTGGGCAGAGCAGAGACACTGAGTGGGCAGAGCAGAGACACTCCCACCTACAATTTAAAATGGAGAAAACTGCGCTTACAGCAATACAAAAAGGAACAGAATTTATACAGGAGATTATGATGACATTAAAGCACTCAATGGAAGACTTATCAATGGAAAAACTGCTTCAGTCTATTGAGAAAGTTATCAAGGCTAACAAGGCAAATTCTAGAAAGAAAAATCAAAAGTGCAGAATATGACAGATAAAATGGAAGAGGACACTGACAAGACGAACAGGAAAGTGACAAAGTAAAAAAAAGCAGATAAAACAGCTAAGAGGACTTTAAAGAAGACTTCTTAAGAAGAAAGGAAAAAGTCAGGAAAAATGCTTCAAAAAGCAGGACTTAAAAATAAGAATTTTAAATAATAGAGAAACATCTGTGAGAAGAACACTGGCTAGAAGTGGTAATTTGAAACATTGGCAAAAAGGTATGCTGCAGGCAGGACGAAGAAGCAGCCAAGATGGAGGGAGAAAAAAAAGTCAGGAGAGAAGTCAGCTGGGCTGCAAGCTCTGGAGCTTGAAATTCACGCACTTTCAGCCAACTGAGAGGCGCTTCGGAAGCGCTTCTGGTACAGCTGGTGCAAGCAAATTCAGACCCATGGATGCAGCCCAGCCATGTGTCTTTGCTGTCTTTGTCATCCCCAGGAGCAGGAATCATACAACTATACAAAAAAATTCAAATAATCTCCAGATTTTCCTGTGGACCACCAAAATTTTCTCACGGCCCACAGGTTGGTGACCATTGAGTTAAACCAAAACACTTGATTATGATAGAAATTAAATTTTAAGTTCCATGCATCAAAGCTTTATTTATTTTTACTTGAAGTCACCATTAACAAAATGCTTTGTTATTTCTTTTTCCTGGTGTTTAGATCTTCGATGATGCTTATAAGTCTCAGCTCAGCTGTGTGGTGGTGGACGACATTGAACGGCTTCTTGGTGAGAATGCCTGTAAAGGGAATATCTGTGAAGAACAGCACCATCAGATGAGATTGGTGAAAAAAAACCATGCTTTTCTATGAAATAAAGAGTTTTGTGGCTGGTGTGCTTGAGCTTGGATCGGAGGTAGCGTTATGGAGGCAGTTTATGCAAATGTAGATGGTGGAGTTTGTACCCACCTTTTATTATTTGAAGGATAAGTAACACAAGACTAGAAGAAGGAAGAATGGTTGAGTCTGGAGATTAAATAAAGCAGAGTTTGATTTAATTTGCTCTAATTTATCAACTCAAAGGTTTATTGTGTTCATTGCTAGTTTCCTAGATGATATTACTTGATATTAATCACATTTAGAGTGGTAGAATCAGGGCTAAAATGGAATTCTTTAGCAACACCTATTGGAGCATTAATTACCTTAATACCACATTTGGAAGAGTATAACTGACCCGACCTCCAAACTTTGAATCAGAATATTTGAACTTGTTGCCACTGTATTTGACTTTCCATGAACTATGTAAATATGTGTATTATTGTTTTGTAATCTTAAACTTTCAGATTATGTTCCAATTGGGCCACGTTTCTCCAACCTGGTATTACAGGCTCTTCTGGTGTTGTTGAAAAAAGCACCACCTAATGTAAGTATCATGTCTTGCAACAAGTTTGTAAGACTTGCATACTGTTTGAAAGCTGAACTATATCCTCATCTGAGACCAAAAGTCTTTAAACAGCAATGAAACAATTTCATACAAAAGTATTTACAGAGCAGCCTTTTTTGTCCTTTCAAATTAGAAAAGTTTTAAGTATATTTCACATTCGATAGGAAGTCAGTTTGTCTTTCTGCTTTATATATCTTTGGGGTTATGTATTAAGGAGAAAGTTTGCATTTCTGAGTTCTGAGGTATTAGTGAGGAAAACAATTCTGCTTATGTTATTCTGCATAGTGGCATGCTTGTATAGATGTTGCTATACGTGGCAATGTCATTATTAAGCTGCTGTATGAGGGCTTTCAGGCAATAATAATAATAACAACAACAACAACAACAATAATCCCCCAGTGAGGCACTACCTTGACATGGTGGTGGGGCTTGTGTACTCTGAGGAAGATGAGAGCAATGCCAGAGGTTCAACCATACTGGACAGGTCTCATCAGAGGAGTCAGACAAAGAGTGTCTCTCCCATAAAAAATATG
>JANHFO010001250.1:424372-443404 GCA_032468095.1 Pareas carinatus | reverse complement strand
AAAAAACCCGTACCCCTCCCTTCCCTCCTCCGAAACCCCCACCCTCCCCTCCCGACTTCCCAGAGCAAGAAACAGAACATAACATTTATCAAAATATATGCTAAATTATACTAGTAATTAAAAACAAACCCTTCACTCCCAAATCTAACCTTAACTCCCTAGTTATAAAAAAAAGAAAAAAAGCCCATGTTGCCCCTTATCTCCTTTGCTGTTTATTTTAACACTCGAGCTATTAAACAGAAATATAAGACTAGATCCAGAAATTAAAGGATTGACAATGAAGGGAGAAATATATAAATTGCAAGCATTTGCAGGCGATTTTTTATTTGTTCTAGAAGATCCGATAAAGATAACCCAAAAATTAATAAAAAAGAATATGGAGAAATAGCAGAATGAAAAATAAATAAATAAAAAACAGATAATAGTTAAAAACCTGACAGTAAAACTAAAAATACAATTAGAAAAACAGATAGAATTACAGATAATAAAAAAGGTGAAAAATCTAGGAATTTATGTAACAGCCAGATGTTCAACATTAAAAGAAGATAACTATACTAAGTTATTTAATCAGATAGAATCAGATTTAGAAAAATGGAAAAATATATGATTATCAATGATGGGAAAGATTGCCGGGATAAAGATGAATATATCACCAAAGACACTTTTCTTATTTCAAACTATACCGATAGAGAGGAATTTTTTGAGGATCTGAACACATGAACACTAACATTTATGTGGCAAAGCAAAAAAATTAGAATAAAGTTGAAAATTCTGCAGGAGACAAAAATATATATATGGGGGATTTGGCTTGCCAGATTGGAGATTATACTATCAGGACTCAGCATTAACTTGAATTAAAGAATGGATTGTCTTAAGGAACAAAAGACTATTATATTTGGAAAGTTATGATTTGCAAATGGAGTGGCATGCATTTCTGTGGTATGGGGAAAATAGTGTGCATTAATATTTTCATACTCATTATCTGAGGAATGCATTACTGCTAATTTTGGAAAAAGTAAAAGAAAACATATATTGGAAAAAATCAAATTGGTTATCAACGAGGGAAGCATTTATCCATTCAAATCTGGTCAATCTAGAAAAAAACTTGTACAGATATTATAGATAGTAAAGGAAATCTGAAATCAAAGGAAGAAATGAAAAATCAAGGTATGGATCTCACATGGTGGGTATATCTAAAGATAAAAACAAGATATGATAAAGATATCAAACAGAATGGGTTCTATAAAGAACAAACAGAATTTGATAAATCATTGTAAATCTCAGATGAGAAATTAATAAAAAATGTATAATGTTAAATTTGAAAATGGAAGAAGAGCAAGTGAAAGACGATAACTGGGCAAGAAATTTTGGACATATAATAGAATTAGATGAATGGCAAAAGCTATAGGAGCAAAATTACAAAATGACATTATCGGTATCATATAAAGAAAATTTATATAAGATGTTCTATCGATGGCATATGGCACCAGAAAAGATAGCATATGGCACTGGAAAAATGTACAGACACCACAGGAGGAAGAAGAAATAATAAGAAAAATATTGGATTGCACAGAATGGATAGATTAACAATGAGGCTAAAAGAGAGGAAACAGAATACAACCAAATGTGGAAACAATTTTACAAATGGCTTAAGGGTAAAATGAAGGAGGAGAAGACAGAAAAACAGAATAATTTGAATAAAACTGTTATCTACAAAAATAGATGACAAAGTACCCAAAAATTGACTTAGATTAAAAAAATATAGGATTTTCAAATGAAGGAAAAAGGAGGAAAAGGGGGAGAAAAGGATAAGAAGGAATAGAAAAAAGGAGAATGGAAAGAAGAAGGAAGGTAAATGGAAGGAGATCGAGGAGGGAAAAGTGAAAAAGGAGGAGGAGGAAGAAGGGAAGAAAAAAGAGAAGGGGGGAGGAAGATGGAAAAAGGTGGAAAGAAAGAAAAAGTGGAAGAGAGAAAAAGGAAAAGAGGAAGAGAAAAGAATTAGAATGAGAAAGGGAAAGGGAGAAAAGGAGAAAGAGAAGGGAGAAAAGGAAGATAAAGGAAAGGAGGAGAAAAGGAGAAAAAGAAAAGAAAAAGGAAATAGGGAGAAAGAAGAAAATTAAAAGAAAGAAAAAGAAGAAGGGAGAAAGGAAGAAAGATAGGGATAGGTGGGAGGTAAAAAGGGTTTGTTTTTGTTTTTTTAACAAAACTATATTCATGTGTTCTATTGAATAATTAAAATCTGAGTTTCCAGCAACATATTTAAATAGCCATTGCTACTATCCTTTGGCTCAGGTTTTTTAAGTTTTTAAAAGATCCAATAAAACAATTTTAAAACAGGTTTCTCAAAATCCCATGGCTAATGTTCTTGATGAGAGGGGAAAATGAAAGTCCCTCCCCATATATTGGCAAATTTTCAGATCAGATTGTTTCCCTACTCTTGAACCATTTGGGTAAAACATGGGGAGTTGAAAATTGCAAAGAATTGCAATTCTTTTTTAGTTTCTTCTATTTGGAAAAATGGTACTGCCAGTCATGGTTTGCCTAACTATGATAAGTGTGATTTTTAAGAAAGGAAATGTTTCACCTGATTTGATACAATAAATGGACAATTAGGATATCCAGGAAGATAAAGTATGGTCCACTGAGCTTGATTTTTGCATTGCATTTTGTCTCTACTGCCCCTTCTGGTAGGGTACTGAAACGTCCGCAAGAAAACAAAGAAGCTCGGAAAGCACCAGAACTCCACACTCTTAATATCTGCTAGAGCTCCCATTTCATTTTACCCAATGAGTTTAGTTTGTCCCTTGCGAACTGGGTTTACCACCTATAGGTGGTGACCAGGCTGAGCCAAAGGGAGGGGTCAAATACATTGTAAGTCATGAGTCTCTGCACACAAGAGATCTAAGTCCAGCCCACCTTGTATTCCTCTCTTAACTCCTGCACATTCCCTTGGCCAGATAACTTGGCCAGCCAGATAACTTGGCCAGAATCTTGTAGAGAGCTACATTTGCAATAAATCATACTCATTTGAACTGCCTGAATTTCCTTATTTCCTTGACACATGATACCACCTTGTTTATTACATTTATATCTTACCTTTTGTACAGAGATTCAAGGCAACATGAATAGCATTCTGTCCTGTTTTTCTCCAAAGCAACTATAATGTAAAGCAGGTTGGATTGCAAAGAAATGGCTGGACCAAGGTCTGTGACTAAGAGTGGACCAGAATGTGGTTTCAGTGCCACACTGGTTGAATAAACTTTGGAGAAACTGCAGTTACCTGTCCATCTGAGTTGGACAATGATATCATTTAATTCTTTAGTACCTTAATTGTTTTCCTAATTTAAATGAAATATTTGTCTGGAAGTACATTTTCTCATGTTGATGTTTGATATCCATCTCACCCTTTAAACTTCACAAACTTCCACTTAACAGTGTAAAATTATTTCCTGGGTGGGCTCCATGTTTCATCATCATAATTGCTTTATGACTTTAAAAGCATAGCTTTCTTTACTTCTAGCAACTGACAAAACTGTCTTTTTTACATATTTCACCACTTTTTTGTGCATAATCAGATTAATTTTACCAGAGTTAGTTCAAGCACTAAAGTGACTCATGAGAATCATAAGGATAGAAATAAATTTATGGCGAAAAACAAACTGCTCTACTAACTTTAAGAACAGCGGAAATAATTATTGTGTACAGCATCTACCATAAAATCATTTATTTTGGGAATTTCCCAGAGTATTTAAATGTTGAGTGCTACAGAAATGTAAATTAATACAATTTTTAAATTACTTATTTTAATAGTTTTAATTGAAGTATGAATTTTGGTTTAGTGGCTTGTTGGTGTCTTTTCAAGCTGTACCTAAGTACTGTTGTATTTTGGGCTATCTCTTCTAGTCATCTGTTTTAGTGAGCATCTCACCAAGGAGAGATAATTTGAAAATCCAGGCAAGATCAGTGATGATCTTCCAGGTTGATACTTTTCATTTGCTTGGTGGGAATCTTCCTTTTCTATACTATATTATTAACCTAATTCAAGCAATGCCAAAAATCTATAACAGTTTAATTGTAGTGGTTTATCTCAAAAGAAATCTAGAAAGAATAATTTAAAAAGAATGTAGGGAATTGCCTTAGTATTGTCTTCCATACATCACAGTAGGGTCCAGATTTCTTGGAAAAAACATTTAAAGATTTTTTAAGAGTTAAAATTGCAGAGAGTGTAAGACTATCAAAAGCTGCTATCATTGGAAGCAAAATGGTGTTTCCATGTTTGCCTATTTAAAAAGCAATATTTGAGAAACCGTTGCATTCAAGCCTTCTTTTGGCTTTCGTGGCTTCATGTGACTTGCCTCACTGTAAAAAAGTGGTTTGGACCACTGAACTGATCTAATAGGATGTGCTTACCAAGCTGCCAACTATTGAAAAGGAATAATGAAAGCTAAAGTGTTAAACTGTATTTATTTCCAAAAATGTTCATTTTCATTCACCTTTCCCTTCCCATTTTTTATTAACATTTAGGGTCGCAAGCTCTTGATTGTTGGGACTACTAGTCGTAAAGATGTCCTGCAGGAGATGGAGATGCTAGATTCATTTAGCACTACTATCCATATTCCCAACATTGCTACTGGTGATCATCTCATGGAGGCCCTGGAGGTGAGGAGACCACTAGTGTGCCCTTGAGGAAAGAATCTGGAAAAAAACCCAATTTCTTTATAGTTGTGAGAGGAGTCTGTAGATCTTTTGAGATCATGTTGACAGCCTTATAAGATAGCCCATACCAGGAAATCTCCTTTACAAAAAGCTGA
This sequence comes from Pareas carinatus, assembly GCA_032468095.1. Taxonomy (NCBI): domain Eukaryota; kingdom Metazoa; phylum Chordata; class Lepidosauria; order Squamata; family Pareidae; genus Pareas; species Pareas carinatus. The sequence continues at coordinate 438,593 of JANHFO010001250.1, read as the reverse complement.
AACTACATTTATTGAGATTGGCTGTGTAATAGAATCTGTAACTCTGTTCTGTATCACACACTACTTTGTGAATTATGGAGTTGTCTGTTTGAGACACTTCTGAATATTATCTGACAGTTTTAGATTTCTTCCCTTTTGCCTAGGTTGTTTCTACAATAATATTTAGGAGTGAAAATACAACTATATTGGAAAAACAGCTTTATCTCAGAATGAAGAGTAGAAGTGGCAATAAATATTTCTTTTGTCCAAGATTACTGAGAAATAACTGCCATATAAAATATATGAACAGTTACAACTTAAAATGAAAACATGGAAAGATCTACCAGTAGTTGAGTTCCCTTGTACAAAAATGCTACTTAAATCTGCAGATCATTATTTTAAAAGGTCCTATAAAATTCAGATTTACTGATCTCCATGCCTTCCGTCGAGCACTTAAGACCTTACTATTCACCCAAACCGGGTTGTCCTGACCCCTCTCTGATTTTAATTTGATTTTACATTTTTAATGGTAATTTTAATTTGTAATCCAGCCAATTTATTTAATATTGTAAAGGGCTTTTTATTAATTGTTATGTTTGTGTTTTATCATGGCTGTACACCGCCCTGAGTCCTTCGGGAAAAGGGCAGTATATAAATTAAATAAATAAATAAATAAATTTGATTAAAAATGAAGGCTGCTTCTATACTGTATAGTCTCTATGCTTCTGGCTTATCTTTTGAATAGTTAATATAAAAAATCCTGCTGTATAAGTAGAAAATGGAGTCCAGAGTTATCTAGATTCCATCCATTCCCCCAATTGAGCTTCCTTATAGCCTAAGTAACTTTCTTTTTCCAACTTCTAGCTCCTGAGTGTCTTCAAAGACAAGGAACGCAGCACCATTGCTCAGAATGTTAAAGGGAAAAAGGTCTGGATTGGCATCAAGAAGCTGCTAATGTTAATTGAGATGTCATTGCAGGTAAAATGCTTGCCCTTAAATTAAGTCAAGAAATAAATTGTGCCCCTCCAGAACTTCATTGGTTTGCAGTTAAGTGCTTCTTATCATTTTTTAGGTTGCCTATGGTCGGCAAGAGATGAAAGGTGTGTTCGGAGGGTCACATTGGCCTATATCTGAGTTAGACATATGGGTTGCTTAGCCACTGGTCAGACCATGATATTAAAAAAAGGCACTGGGCACTGGAAAAATAAAAAATAGGGCCTTACGTTTTTATTTCTGCTTAGGAATACAATCTCTCAGTTCTAAAGGTTCAGAGCAAGTTATTTCTCAAACACCAGCATAATTAAAGTTCAGTAATAATGAAACCAAATAAAATATGAACCTGGAGTTCACTTTCAGTTATGTTTTAATAAGGGTTGACACTATATTGAAATGTGTTATTCTTTCATAAAATAGATTTGTAAACTTGATTACAGTGGGACAGAAGATAGCAATTTCTACTTACAATAGGCTAGAGAAAAAGGCTCCCTTGTAAACATTTTACAGCTATTCATTCTCCAACCAGTTGCCTTCCAGATTTATTGGAACTAGCTTCCAGATCAAAGAAAACTTCAGTAAACTGTTGTGCAAAAGGGAAAATGTGTTTACATCATTGTCCCTCTCATATATTAGGAGACAAAACTTTAGGGATCTAGTTTTTACAAGAGTTTGACAAATTGGTTTTATCATTCACAGTTGCTGTATAAGACTACAGGTGATTAGAAGTTATATATCTGAATCAACAGTTTTTTAAATTAATTTCATGCCATCTAGATTATTAGTAACCACCTAAAACAATTTTACACAGACAGCTAGTGAATTATTTTGTAAAATTACCTGCTTATAATTTGTGAGTGAGTACTTATGGGGACACCAGCAGGGGCGAAGGGGTGCCAGTTTTGGCTGGTTTTGGCCGTCGCTGTGGCCGACTTCGCTGACACCCCACGATGGGGCGAAAGATGGCTGCAACCACGGAATTTCTGCCTCTCTCAGTGGACTGTGCAGTGGAGGTGAAGCAGGTGCCATTGGTGAGAAGAGTGGATGACGCCATGATTGGTCAACTGAGCCACTGAGTGAGAGGATGGTGGCGGAGGCTGACCGAAAATGGCTGCTCCTGAAACTCGACTTGTGTCTGGAACGGTGGGGGACTGGGGAGGGTGGCAGTCCCCCAGGATCTCCACCCTAGAATGCAGAGCTTTCCTGCGGAATGACACTTTGCTTGAACTCAGTCCTGGCCTAGGGCTTTTTCAATCTGTCCTTTCTAACTTCTAACTCCCCCTTCCGGACTGAACTGGCATTGGTTTATTATCTTGGCACCCTGAATCCTGGCTCTGCATCCTCATATTTCTAGAGACTCTGGTTGTTCATAGTCTGTACTGTTACACAGGAACTCAACTCCGGGCACTGCGAGAGTGCCCCCTTGCAGCAATGGCCCTCGGTTTTATCAAGGGCCTACCTCGAGGATGGGTTGTGGAACCTGGAGATATGTCCGCTGCCAAAGAGAGACTTTGGGGCTTTTTAGGGAAATTTTTAAAGGGGTTGGGGAGGGATAATGATTTTATAAAGAAGTCTCCCTATAAAGACAAAGTTTTAAGGGATTTAAGTGGGGGGTCTCTAGGGATTTGGGAGGATGCAGTGGGCTTTTAGAACAATATAGGCACGGCTAGAGAGCACTGGGGGTCGGAATCGAGGGGGGACTACAGGAGGGTGGAGAAGGGAACATTGTGGTGGTGTGTGGGAGTGGTAGATATAGTGGAAGCTGGGGGCCAAATCTGGTAAGGGGAACACGCCCACGCTCTGTACAAGCGGTGACACATGCCGACCCTCAAAGCTTTTCCTGCACCCTGGGCAGTATGAGCTTTCAGGCCCCAGGCCTTCGGTTGATGCTATGCAACGCCAGGTCCATCGTTAATAAAGCCCCCCTCATCTGTGATTTAATACAAGAGGAGGGGACGGACCTGGCGGAAATTACAGAGACCTGGTTGGGACACGAGGGAGGAGTTTACGAGCATCCCATCAACCGCGGGCATAGCGGAGGGGAGGGGGAGGGGCAGTTCTGATTAAGGAGGAATTTGCATCGAGGGAGACCGCTGTTCCACAGGTGGACGGCTGTGAGTCTCTCCTTGTGAAGTGGGGACCTGGTAGGCAGATGGGCTTGCTGATTGTGTACCTGGTTCCCTGCCACGTGACAGCAGCCCTGCCCGAGCTACTCGACGTCATCGCCGAGGTGCCGGTTGAGACCCCTAGACTTATCTGGGAGATTTCAACCTGCCATCTGCAGGCAGGGCATCTGAGACAGCTCAGGAGTTCATTGCCTCCATGACAGCCATGGACCTGACCCAACTAGTTCAGGGCCCCCCACACATAGGAGGACACACGCTGGACCTGATCTTTGCCTCTGGACAGTGATTGGATGGTCTAGGTGTGGGGGACATAGTGGTTGAGCCCCAGTCATGGTCAGATCATCATCTCCTTAGGGCAGACTTCTCTACCGCTACACCCGTCGCAGGGAGCTCCAGGCTCCTAATGGACCCGGATAGGTTCCAGATTCATTTCTTGTGACTCTATCCCATGGCTCGGTCGATGAGCTAGCGGCCATCTGGCATAGGATGCTGGTGAGGCCCTAGATTGGGTCGTGCCTTTGCGGCCTCTGATCCGGCGCAGAGTCATCCCAGCTCCCTGGTTTACCAAGGAGCTCAGGGGGATGAAGCGCCGGAGAAGACGCCTAGAGAGCAGTTGGAGGGCCAGCCGATCCGAATCCGATCGATCTTTTATTAGGATGTACACCAAGTCCTACCTTGGTGCGATCAGGGCGGCAAAGAAGAACTATTTTGCTGCCCTCGTCGCGTCAGCAGATAACCGCCCCGCTGCCCTATTTGGGGTGACCTGCTCCCTTCTACAATTGGAGGGGCGGGAAGACTCTCTGCAGGGTCGGGTGGAGGAGTTTAGTGGTTATCTGCAAGATAAGATCGATTGGATACGGAGTGGCTTGGACTCCGACTGGTGTAGTCCGGATGAGAGGACTGATGCAAGTCTTGTGAGTGATATCTGGGAAGAGTTTGACTCTGTTGCCCCGAAGACATGGACAGGATTCTGGGTCAACTGAACTCCACCACATGTTTTTTGGACCTGTGTCCTTCTTGGCTAGTCCTGGCCTCCCGGGAGGTAACTCGGGGCTGACTCCAGGGGACAGTAAAGGCTTCATTGAGTGAGGGGCTCCTGCCAACCTCTCTTAAGGAGGCGGTGGTGAGACCTCTCCTCAAGAAGCCTTCCCTGGACTCGGCTGCTTTAGTAAACTATTGTCCCGTCTCCAACCTTCCTTTTGTATCGAAGGTTGTAGAGAGTGTGATGGCGTATCAGCTCCCCAGGCACTTGGAGGAATCTGTCTATTTGGATCCGCGCCAGTCCAGATTCAGGCCTGGTTACAGCACGGAAACAGCATTGGTCGCGTTGGTAGATAATCTCTGGCGGGTTGTTCCTCTATCCTGGTCCTATTAGATCTCTCAGCAGCTTTTGATACCATCAACCATGGTATCCTGCTGCGCCGGTTGGGGGGGTTGGGAATGGGAGGCACCATTTTACGGTGGTTCTCCTCCTACCTCTCTGACCGGTGGCAGACTGTGTTGATGAGAGGGCAGACTCCTCGACACCTCATGTGTGGGATACCGCAGGGGTCGGTCCTCTCACCCCTCCTGTTCAACATTTATATGAAGCCGCTGGGAGAGATCATCCGTGGTTTTGGGATGGAGTATCATCAGTACGCTGATGATACTCATCTGCACATCTCCACACCAGGACACCTCAATGATGCCGTCGAAGTGATGTCCCAGTGCCTTGAAGCTGTGCGGATCTGGATGGGGAGGAACAGACTTAAACTTAGCCCCTCCAAGACTGAGTGGCTGTTGCTTCCAGCACCTCGATATAGCCAGCTGACTCCATCGCTGGCTGTTGGGGGCGAAATATTGGTCCCCACGAAAAGGGCCCGCAAACTTGGCGTCCTCCTGGGTGTACGGCTGTCCTTAGAAGATCATATGGCAGCCGTCGCCAGGGGGAGTTTTTATCAGGTTCACCTGATCCGCCAGCTGCGGCCCTTTCTAGATCGGGACGCCTTACTCACAGTCACTCAAGCCTTGGTCATCTCACGTCTCGACTACTGTAATGCTCTCTACATGGGGCTCCACTTGATACGCACTCGGAGACTTCAGGTGGTTCAGAATGCGGCCACGCGGGGGATTGTGGGAGCGAGGGTGCGCTCCCATGTGACACCACTCCTGCGTGAGCTGCACTGGCTGCTGGTGGTCTATCGGGTGCATTTCAAGGTTTTGGTAACCACCTTTAAAAGTGCTCCATGCATAGGGCCTAGTTATCTGCAGGTCCGCATACTACCAAGTGATAGCTCCCACCGACCCGTCCGCTCCCACAGAAAGGGCCCCCTCAGGGTGTTGTCAGCCAGACAATGCAGGCTGGCAACCCTCAGGGGGAGAGCCTTTTCTGTGGCAGCTCCCACTCTCTGGAATGATCTCCCCGTAGAGGTTCGAAGGAATTACTGACTTTCGTGCTTTCCACCGTGTTCTTAAGACACATCTGTTTGTTCAGGCAGGTCTGGCCTAGCCCTGCCCCCCTCCTCCATTCCTGATTTTAATGAAAGGTTTTAAATTGGTTTTAAGGATTTGCTATTTTAAACTGTCTGCCCACCAATATTTATTTTTAATGTTGTTTTAATTTATGTATATGTATATCTGTATTTTATTGCTTGCTGTAAACTGCCCTAAGTCTGTTGCACGGAAAAGGGCGGTTTATAAATCTAACTATTAAATTAAATTAAATTAAATTAAATTAAATTAAATTATGCAAAAGAAGCTAGTGAAATCCTAGTACCTGCCCAGGGGACATAGTCCACGAATCTAGTTAATGTTTACATCTCTTAGCTTGGTTGTCAGTGTGCCAGTCCAATGAAAATGGAGGTCAGATATGCATTAATAGCAGGGATGCATATGGGCAATTCTATACTTCTCCAGGATTGATACCTGCTAATCAGCTGGTATAACTATAAATGAAAACTTTTTGCCTCTTTCTTGGACAGCTTTTAAATATAAGCCAAGAAGTATGCAATTCGTCACTGTTATAGATGCTTCCCCACTCCCTTCTGAGTGACTTGTTCTTTGCAATTTTGTTGAAACATGTATAAGTCTTGGAATCTGCTTTGACTAGATGTCACCTGAAGGTACAAAGTCATTTATCTAGATTACTTTTTCCTCTCTCCATTGTCTCTTCATTTTCATAGCTATAGGCAAAAGTCAGTAACTTATTGCTCACACCTATTAAAGTGTAATAGGCAGAGACCTCTACCATTTGACTCTGGTCTTGTGATGTCCAATTTCACTCTTTTTACTGCCTTAAGATCTCTCTTGATTGGTTACTGGTCCTGCATCTTAGTACCTTGAATTTCTTTTTATTATTCTGAAGTGGGAATGAGCTACAGGATGAAATGAGAGATATGATGAAGAAAATATTGTGTTGTGTTCCTTCTTTCCTTTCTAACTAACAAAGGGTTGATTCATGGAAAGACAATTGTATTTGATTTTTTTGTTGTCCTATCGTTCTTATCCTTTTATTAGACATACTCCTTAGCATTTTGAAATTGGATTTGAAATGAGGCAAAAAAATGAATAGTAAATCTGCAATCATGAGTATGACATGTTTTGCAGCAGGTACTTTTGCTTTAAGAAAGATCAGTGTTAATTTTGTCTTTTGCTAATTGCCAAAAAAACATGGGGAACAAATAGAAGCTGTAGAATTGACATCTTCCAAATCCATGGGAGGAACCAGTAGGCATAAAAAGGAAGAACAATTCTGGTGTGTTTGCTCTTAATCTTTATTATGGCTTAGCATATTATATAAACTTGTTCATTGCCTGAAACTGCAAAAATCTGCATGGTTTAATATTTCAGCATGCAGTTCTTTTTGTAAATTTTGGACTGAATGCAGGAATTACAGAATGGTCATAAATCTGCTTAGTGCTCTTTTTCTGAGAATATTGAATTAGTACTTGACCGTTGGTTGCCTTCAAAACCAGGTCGTTTCCCAACATAAAATTGTGGGTGAGATGAATAGAAATACAAAGGCTCTATGCACTGACTTTGATTCTTTATATATGGTCTAGTTTGTGATTAATTGGAGAGTATTTGTGTATTAACTGTGTGTGTTTTTAATACATATAATTTATGAAGATGGATCCTGAGTACCGTGTGAGAAAATTCCTGGCACTTCTACGAGAGGAAGGAGCGTAAGTAATAAAATAACTGTTAGGAATGTGCTTACCTAATCTGCATGCATACTTAAGAACTATTTATTGCTGGTCAAATAGAGATTTCGTGGGAATGTGCTTTGTAAATTTTGTTTTATAAAAATTCATTTAATTCATGAGAGCTGTTGAACTATCCACTCCCAAATCAGCCTGTCCCATTGGTTAGGATTTGTCACACTGTTGTGTTGACAGCTGATATTGCTATCGTGTGTGTGTGTGTGTGTGTGTGTGTGTGTGTGTGTGTGTGTGTGTGTGTGAGAGAGAGAGAGCGAGAGAGAGAGAGAGAGAGAGAGAGAGAGAGAGAGAGAGAGAGAGAAACACTTTTACCTGTTCTACAATTACAACTCACACATTGGCTTATATTCTAATTCCAGGCCACTTTCTGTCACCAACAGATTCAGACTCAATGCTTCATGCTCAAAAGTGTTTCTATACTAAATTTTCTTCTGGCTTTTACCTTTTCAGATTCTCTGAATATTTAAAAATAGCCCATCAAGGAGCAAGCAAAGCTAACACTTTGAATCCATGACATGCTGGCTTCCAGTAGAGGGAGTTTTGGGTGAATGGAAATTTACAGTAATGTGTGTTCTCCTTAACATGTGTATTTATTTGCCCACATAAAACCATAATCATTCAAGGGATAGTATTTGAGATATTTTTGGATATTGATACTGTTTTTCTTCTACTTAGATATATTCAGCTCTAGTAAGAAGGATAGTGCCTCGTTTAGGTTGATGAGTCTTATTATTTAATCCTTTCATAACTTCTAGAGCAGGGACTGTGCTAGTACATTAAAATGCCACTTCATTTATTTAGTAAATGAGCTTTAGATAATTTCTTGTTAAGGTGGCTGCCTAATGTTGGGATAAAATAGAATTCACTTCTTTAACCAGCATGTTAGGGAAACAGTTTTTAGCTTTGCCATTTTCCAATAGCGTGTCTTAATGCAGAGTCAGAGTACAACCCTCTTTTTTTTGCAGCTATTGAGAATAATGTCTGGGGCACAACTGGCCTGTGAATTTGCATGCAGTTCCCCTCTTTGGATGACCATCTCTGTGTGCCACCACCCATTCCCCAAGATCTGCCTATCCTTGTGGCTGTTGCACTCTCTCTCTTTGCAGTAGTCCACTGGATTTAGAATGAAGCTTGAACCTTGTTAAAGGCTGGTGACCTGGAAAACAGCCAAGCAGAAGACTGCTTCTCTGGGACCTTCTTCTATGTGACACATTTGGACAACTGCATAATGCTTGGTTCTCTTCAGAGATATATATTTCTTCTTTTTTTTGCATGTTAGATGCAGCTAAGTATTTTATCTTTGTCTTTGATATCCTGGTGTATTGTGACAAATCAAACTTATTCTAGAATTACTGCTTTGGTGTTATGCTGCCTGTTGAACCCACTTGACTGATATTGGTGCATAAGCAGAGGGGTAGGACATGTATAGTCCTACAGACATTAATGCTGAAACTCAGGCATAAAACATGAAGAAAACCTTCCATTCTTAGCTTACACCAATCCAGTGTGAAAGCTAGTAACAGTCTGCACAGTTATAAATGCTTGGTGATGATTTCCTCACCTCAATCTTGTTAAATAGCTGCTTGTTCTTCTAGATTTGTCCCACATTGTGGAGTTTCAGACCTTCTCAAGAAAAAAAAGATGTACAGTGCTGCTTCTAGTTTCAGATGAATTAAGCTCCAAGGGCTGCTTTCTACCTAGATTTTAGGCAAGATTAACTGCTGTGCCTGCTAGCACACATCAGCATTTGCAGTGGCTCAGCTAGTTGAAGTCCAGTAGAATTCGATCACCAGCTACAGAAGCAGCAGTGGAACATCTGACATATTTAAACTATGAACAGGTAGCAAGCTGCCCTTTATTCCCATAACATTTTGAGAACATTCTTCTGGGTTTTTTGTCACACTGACCTTTACCTGCTGCAATCTGGCTCCTTTAAGGAAATGTTGCACAGAATTATTTTTAAGAGATCTGCCAAGTATGTAGGTGTAAGATGTTTTACTCATTATGTATCTTCCTTCCCTCCCTGCCAATTAGCAAGTAGCTTATTGACACTTCACTCACTGTCGTTGACTGTTGTCCGCTGTTGGCCTCATTCTTTATATAGTAGAAATTAGGGAAAAGCCTAATTGCCTTTTCCAGAGATGTTTTCTTGTGATTTTTGCTATGTAATGCAATATTGAATCAGTGAGAGCAATAGGCTGCTATTTAAACATGCTTGATCACTTATTTCTTATCATTCCATCCTTTAGAGGAAGCACACTGACCAACATTCTAAAGAACTTAATTTGGAGCCAGTTAGCTATCTAGCCTTGTACTAATTATATCACACCTTATCCTTGTCTATCACAATAAGGAGTTTGTTTGCAACTCTTATCAAAGGAAGTTACCTAGTAGTATAGAGAGTGATGAAACTAGAACATAAGTAGGATACAGCTGAGTTTAAGGTATTCTAACTAACTAGAAAGAGAAGAAAACTAATTGCACAGCTGTTATCTTGCAGCAAAATGTTTATTGGCTCTTAAGGTTTTTTTTTTTTGAAAAAGTTCCTCGCATGGCCCTAAAAAGACCCATTCACTCGCATTCAACAAATGGGCTACTCCATTATTGGCATGATTTCCTTTCCCTGTTTCTCCAAGTTGTTAAATTTGGAAGAATAAAAACTGTCCTTGACTTCTTCCAATTCTGTGCAGCAAAAGATAGACCTGCAGTATTGGAAACTGCTGCAGTATACCTAAACTATAATGGATATTTATTTTACTGTGGATTAGCATTGTCTCTGATTCATATTTATTGATTTTCTGCTATGAACGGTAATGTGCAAATGACTGGTGGACATGTAAGAATCACACATTTTAAAGATGCTTTGATTGAACTGCTTTCAGCTGGAGTTTTCTCTGCTGTCCTCTCAAACTGTCCTTTCCCCTCCATTTTTCACTGAAAGCAAAGCATACAGTGCATATTGTAGTGTCTTGGATCAAATAATATAAGCATTTTTATTGTGGTTTTTTTTGTCCAAAGCTATACTGGGAAAGATATATATATATATATATATATATATATTAAAAGATTGATTGTATCTTAAAATGTAGGATGCAATAAAAAAGGCACAGATGTTTAAAATGTATTGATGGTTTCTGAGTTGAGATGACAGGATGAGTGAATTAGTTCTCCTGAAATATCTGCAGAAAACACTCATTTCAAAGGAGCAAGATTTCTCTAACAAGTCATTGACTATGACAGTGATGGCAAACCTATGGCATGCATGCCACAGCGGGCACTCCGAGCCCTCTCTGTTGGCACACGAGCCAAGTCGCCTCAGCATTACCCTAAAGCTGAGCATGCTCAGAAAGGAGTAGCGGTGCCAGGCGATAATGTCACAAGGCCATGTGCATGCTCAGAAAGAGTAGTGGCACCAGGAGATGACATTACAGGACCATGCAAATGCTCAGAACGAGAGTAGCAGCGCCAGGAGATGACTTCACAAGGCCATGCGAATGCTTAGAAAGAGAGTAGCAGTGCCAGGCACTGACATCATGAGCCGACTCATTAGTTGTGACTTGTCCAGGCACTCGGTCCCTATAAGGTTAGCCATCACTGGACTATGACATATTAGAGGATACATTTAACCTGTGCTGGAGTTGGGAGAGAACAAAAAATTCACAAGGTTTAACTTGACTGGGTCTCACTGGATTTGGTGTGTATGTTTTCAGGGCTAAAGTTACTGAGATACAAAAGTTAGGGGTTTTATATATAGTAGCTGAAATTGTTAGCATTAAAGAATGAGAAGGCAATCATACATAAATTGCACAAATATTTCATTGTGATTTCATTCTGCTGTACTTCAGAATGTACTTCATGGATTCCAACTGCATTTTCTCAGATCTCTTTATAATACAGAAAAATTATAGTATACCACTGTTTTCAGAAATCATAGACAGCAACACCTCCTTTACATAATAGTTGATTACATCCACACCTTCCACAGGAACAGTATGAAAATATTAAAAAGATTGTTTTAAGTGCCTTTGTACTTTTATTGACATGTGAACCAAGGAAAGATGAAATATATATTTCCAAATATATCTATATTTATATAATATATAATCTTAGTTAATTCAAAGATATATACATTGTATAATAAATAATTATAAAAACAGCATTTTCAGAATACAACTTTTAAAAAAAGATGAATATCCCCTCTAGAGCTGCTGTGTCCCCTGGTATTCACCTAGATGTGTTTGATAGCTCTCATCATCCCTGATCAATCAAGCTGAGCTGCTTAAAGATTCTGGGAGTTGTGGTCCAACTTTTTAAAAGAAGCACCAGGTTGTGGAAAATCCAAGAACTTTGGATGCAGCAGATTGAGGGAAAAGGAAGCGGGTAGACTGTGGGGCTTTCTTTCTTATAACTATACCCCCTCTTAATTCTAGAATATCTATAGCAAGGGAGGGGGCAAAGCCACTATAGTCTAATAAGGAATACATACTTTTTGAAGTGAATTCCTTATTTTAAGTCAGTTTTTAATGTAACAGCAAGCATATATTCTAAATATAGCCAAAATTAGAAAAAAGTTCCATTGAAAAATAGCAAGTGCATTTTGAAACCAATTTTCAGTGTTTCCTCAATGATGATTGGAATATATAATTTATTGGAATGCATATTCCTATTATACTCTTTCTACAAATTCTTAAAATTAGGTTTCTTAGACACATTGAAGTTAGATGATGCAACTCACTAACTTTGGCTGATCTCAAAAAAAGAAAGAAAAAAACCCAGGATTGGATCTGATTGGTATAGGAAACTACCAGAAAATACTACTGCTGGAAGTTAAATTTGGAAGGTTAAAAAAAATCTTGGAAAATAGCAGTGGCAAATTATTTTCATATTTAATTATTTTCATAAATAAGTAAAGGTGGCAAACATACCTAATGTTCCTTCCTCTTCAAAAGGTGTACTTTCTAAGAGATTAAAAGCAGGCTGAGGTGATCATAAGCTTGTTCCTAATATTCTGGCAGAATATATTTCCATTTGATGATAGAATGCTTTAACAATGTTTACTATGCTCAGTGATTTCAAAACTGATTAAAATTAGTCCCTCTTATCAGGGTTTTAATTTTATTAGTTGTTATTAATATCAGTTTCAGTTAATATTTCTATACTATACATAAGTGGGATTTTTTAGAAGAAAACATTTTTTGTTTTCAGGGTTTTTTTGTAAGCAAGGATCAAAGAGAGATTCTTTATGGTAGATGTGCAGCAATTTATGCTAACAGTGGAAAAGATTTTATTAAATGGATGGTAAGGTTGTGGATATACTTTTTTTGCTGATATTGGCTGGCTAAACCATATGGTACAGGTAACAGAGTACTCAAGCCACTGTAGGGAATGGTTTGGAAGATAAAGCCAGTTGAGTGTATTCAGTCAATATGACATACCATGTAAGATGAGTTAGATCTCTTTCAAAAAATGGGGGAGGGGAGTACGTTTTCATTTGGAATTAAATTCTTAATATCTCTGAAGTACAAGTTGGGACATTTTGGGAAAGCTTAAGAAAACAGCATTATGCACAATGGATGCAATGGCAAATTCCAATGGAACAAAGATCTATATTAGTTTGGACCAGAAGGAAAGAAACTGTAAGATAAAGTAGAGCTAATTGCATATCTCAAATATTTTGGAGTACCCTATAGGAATAAAATCTACCCTTATTAGCAACAGTCATCCTCATTTTTTCAGCTGAGTTCAAATCATTGATTCAACTTTAGATGGGTGACTGGACCCAGAAGCAAAACTGTGTGAAGAGAGATCAAGATAATAGAAAACTTAAAATCATTGACTCAACTAGATAGGTTGGTTTAGTGGTACCACTGTAGGAATTAGAACACACCAAAATGAAATAGTTGGTAGATATCCTCTAGGTATCCAGAAACATGTCTAGGTTTGTAAACAAAGGTAAAAGGGGAAGAAGTATCAACACTGTCTGAGTATGTTCAGTGTTCTTCAGAAATCCTGACATTTTGAGTGTCTCTGGAGACAAATACTTGGTGCTTGACAAATGAGGAGAGACAATTGCTTATTTGAATCATTGGAGGGAGAAGCAAGAATCATAATTAGCTTTGTTGGTTAAAACAGATAAAAAAGAATATGTTCCATGGATTGGTTGCCAGTCTTAACTCTTTCTTCCAGTTTAACTCAGCATTTTCAAGCAGATTTGGATAGAAGTTTACATTTTGTAGAAGGAACTGGCTGTTGGTATTTCAAAGTCTCAGTTTCCCTTCCTCTAGTCTCTATTTATGTGTTCTGGGGCTCTAATGTTTAAAAGTGTGTGGGTGTGCATGCATGTTTGTGTATATCATTTGGGATTCTTCCTTTCACTTGTTTTTGACCTTGGTTCTTACTCCTCTGCATTTTTAACATCATTGACTACCATGAATAGTTATGATGTCCATCTGTCACAGTTGAAACATCTTTGCTCCTTTCTTAGGGGTTTCTAAACAAATACATTCTCATATGTACAAAACATACAGCCTTTAAATATTGGAAGCACTAGCTCAGGAATTTCAAAGCTCATTGTCAGCCACCATAATGCAACCAGTTCAAGAAGAAATGCATGTGTAAGTAGGCTATCTGAAGAAGTCTGGTTGGATTGTTTTCAAGGAGTTTATTTCATCATTGCCTGCCTTAGTTGAGAAGGAAGTTGGGTGTGTTTTCCCCCCCATACTCCATTGTCCAGAGTCAGGAACTACGTATAGTGTTTCCAGACAGTCTCTCACTCTTTTTATCCTCCAGCTGTACCATGGGGCTCTTTCCACAAAATAATAATAAATAAATGGTGGATTCGACTTCTGGTCCTAGAGGCAACAGGACATGGGAGAGCTAGCTCTGCCTCCCACGCCTGAAACCCGCTCCCTGGGGGGCCCTTAG
>JANHFO010001250.1:332309-346713 GCA_032468095.1 Pareas carinatus | reverse complement strand
TGCAGACTGAACCGCGCAGGTCCCGGCGCGCTTTTAAACGGCCGCCATACCTACGCGACTACGTATGCAGATGAGGCAAGGGGCCATCTGGGTATGGAGGGGTGTTGTGTCCTGGGGGAGGGCATTGCCGGGGCGGGAAATGCCAGCGCTCAAATTGGCAGGCTGCCACCCTCCAGGGGTATTTAAGGGGCAGCGCGCCAGCCGAGCGCCATTCCTGTAACCGACCATCAATAAAGACTTCAAGCAGAGTGTGTCTCCGCTTCGTTCTTGGGAAACCCACGATACAACAGCATCCACTCCTGTATTTTAATAGACACTAAAAGAAACTAGTTAAACAGTTACTACCTTATAGCATATCACTGCAAATATGGATCTATTGAATGAAGCAGCTTTTTTTGTCAAGGCTCTTCACATTTTAGGCTTCCCCTTTTAAGCAGTTATTACATTTTCTTACTGTAAAGGCAGCAGTTGTTTAGCAAATTAAGATATTTCCTCTTATTTTCCCTGATTGAAAATGGATTCTGGATCTCAGCCAGTAGCAAAAAACCTTAATGGAGATTTCAATTAGCTCTGATATCTATGACTTGAACTTGTAACCCAAATGTTGGAATGAGATGTGTTCTTGAATGGGAACAAATCCATTTTCAGGAATTTTCCAGGTGAGAGTATGACAGTACCATTTCACAATCCTGTATATAAGTAGCACGTTAATTCTCTGAGGGTCATTCAAATATCCAGGTGAAGAGGAAGATATCAACAATCTTACACATCATACTTGGGTCACAAAGGGGCCCAAATCCTCTGCTTCATAAATGCTGAGTAGGAAATAGCCCATGTGTTATAAATAGAATCAATAAGCAACTGACTTTCTATGATACAACCTTGAAATATTCAAAATTTCTACATTGAATCAACAGCTTAAATAGCTGACAATCGGCAATCCTGTAAAATATATAGAAGCAGCTTTCACACTACCTTTTAAGCAAGGTCAGTGGCAAGCATATTTCTGAACCTGAAAATCCAGGCATGTCTACATTAGGAGATCAGTTACCTGCCCAATACCTAAGTTTTATCATGGGCTAAGTTCCTCATGAAGAGACACAGATGGCACAGTCATGTGGAGATTAGCTCTCTCTTCCAGCTTTTGGTACAGAAGCAGGAAGCTACGGCATCCACAAAAATGGGTGTCCTCCAGTTGCTTTTTGCTTCTTTTCTTTCCATTTTCTATCACAGAATGTAAAGTAAGCAGAGGAATAGGTGAGATGAGTTGAA
Organism: Pareas carinatus; assembly: GCA_032468095.1. Classification (NCBI taxonomy): domain Eukaryota; kingdom Metazoa; phylum Chordata; class Lepidosauria; order Squamata; family Pareidae; genus Pareas; species Pareas carinatus. Next base: position 345,441 of record JANHFO010001250.1, on the reverse strand, counting down.
ACTTTGCCATTCTCATCAACAGCAGTTCTTATCCTAATCAGGCCACAAGAGATATATTTTTAAAATTAATTATTGCAAAGTTGTCTCAAACACGGGCTCAGATGATTGCTATCAGAATAACCAGGGAAATCCTCTATTTGGCCTGGATCACCAGATAAGTAACTTAAACCAGACTTGGTTAGAACTGCCCCAAATTTTCACTGAAGTTTCATTTCAGCTCTTCTGGGTTCTATTGTAAAGTCTTAAGTGGTGATAGAAGCTGGTGTGAGGTACTGAAATACAGAACTGATTATATGCTCACCTCTCCTGCACTACCCTTGTTAATCTTAACTAATCTTGTAGAGCAATATGAATGTCTTATTCTAGAGCTAAAGTTTAAAGTTCATGTCCAAAGTAGTAAACTTTGGGTGCAGATGGAGAATCATCTGGTTCTCTGCTTCAAATAGCAAAATGTAAAGCTGGCCTTGCTCTCCAGTAATTTCTTAGCCTTTTATTAATTTGTAGGGTGGGATGGGGCAGAGGGGAACGTTTCCATGAGCACTAGGAACAGATTTTAAAATTTGGATGAGTGCATAGCAAAGTTGAAAATTTGGTATGAAGACAATAAGTGAAAAGTAGTAAACAATTTTAGAGCAACACATGGTATTTTGACAGGGAAACAGGGAAAGGTTTGGTATATCTTTGTTACATTAATAAATTATTATGATTGCAAAAGAGATTCTATGCTTTTAGGAGAAGTGATGGAGCTATATTTCGTATCTCAAAATGTATAACGTTTGAGCATATTTATATTATTTATGAGTCATGTACATTTTTCATAAAAATTGTGTATTGGGTTGTTTAAATGTAACACTATTATATATGACTTTTAAATAATACACAACTGCAGTCTTTCAATTAAATGGGACTATATTGCTGTAATCATTTATTCAGATGTTGCGATACTTATGTTCTATTAATATCTCATTAATCTTTTATATTGTATTTTAAAGAACTGTTTTTTCATCTTGACTTTCCTTTTAAAAAATAGAAACCAGTACCAGTACCAGTACATATTATGACCACTAATATAAGGATGAAAATGTGAGTCTTAGCCATCGCCATAGCTAATTTATCTGGAAAGGAAATGTACATGTTCAGTTTATTGATCTCTTAAACACCATTTATTCTGATTGGAAAAGTTTTATTTTTATTAGAATTAGGACTGTTAATATGTTTAATAACTTAGACTTAATAACATATTACTGTTTTAAAGGTATGGGATATCTGTTAGGGTTGTAGATCAAGAATGTGGAGCCAAGATTTCAAGTCCATAGTCTGCCATGTGAAATACACGAGAATCTTGAATTTGTCTTGTTTTCAGCAGAATATATCCCAATCTTGTGAGGATAAAGAAAGGGGAGAGAACCCTGTTAGCTGCGTTATGCTTCTTGGAAGAAGAGTGGGATAAAAATATCACTGAAGCCTTAGTAGCAACATGTACAGTTTTATGGAGTTGTTGAATTTGTAATTTAATTAATAAATTACAGTTTCACTCACTATGGTAAGGCTATCTTAAATATCTTAGCTTCATTTGTAAAGGTACCAAGAATCTTTAAAAGTGAAACAAGCATGCCTTTAATCTGCACATTCAAAATAGTCTTGCCAGTTAATAGGCTGAAGCTTGAATCAGCTGATTGATGCATTGATCCAGTCTCTTGAGTATATTTACATATTGGAGAAGATGCTACTGGATTCCAAGATGAATGAAAATGTCCTCATCCTGCCACACTATTGAATCTAAAGAATAAGGGTGGGTTGAATTGATTTCACTTAATTAGCTTTTTCTTCCTGAGTTTTTTTTAAGTTGGGCCTAAAGCCAGATCCCACCGCCACTAGCAAACCATTGATTCAAGGTTTTTGAAGATCTGTGGCAGGAATGAAACATGCAGTGAGAGGATTTTCAGCATGGCTGAACAAAATTTTGCTCTTGCTGTTTGCCAAGGTGCCATTTCCCATGACATTTTAATCCCAGCTGTGATTGGAACAGGGAACATGAGAGACCTTCATCCCTTTTGTCACAGGCACAATTCAGATATGTAACACTTTGGTTAGTGATGGACAGTAGATTATTTTAGGCTAGATATTGCAAAGTATAAGCACTGTGAAACTCTAACCAGGCCATATGAAGCTGAGTTGAGCTAAATGAACCAAGCACCCCTTAAATGACTAGGAAATGGCTGCTGAAACTAACTTTTCAGTGCTTCTTCTCCTCCAATCACTGAATTCCATTTCTAGATTGCCCTCCCGAGTCCCCCTTTTCCCTGCTTTTCTGAATGTTGGGGAAATTGGAGGGGTATTTTATATTTTGCAGGAATGTATTGTGAATTATATTCTTATTGCTGTATATGATATATCAATATATCTGTATATTTAAATCTTTAAATCTTGATTCTTATTAATCAAGAATATTTTTGAGTCATCTTTGGTGAGATAAGCAATTATAATCATTTGATTAATAAATAAAAATTTTAAAGGAGAGGTAACAGTGGTTAAAACAACTGCATAAAAAGTGTATCACTTCCCCAAAACAGTGCTTTTCAATGGACTATGATCACATATTCATGGGTCATTTAGTTAGATGATGACAAATCAGTTTCACTGCTTCCCATTTAACCTAGTCTAACCACCTCCTTGCTTAATCTATTCTCCATAAATGAGAATAAATGAGGCATGACTTAACAATTGTCTTGCTTATCAACAAAAATTCTGGTCCCAATTTTGATTGTATGATGAGAACCATCTGTACATCTGAAGAAATAACATCTGCTCTCTCCAACATTGCAACGTTCCATGGAAATGCTGATATAAGGTCAACTTATAGGAATATACCTGAGGGCCAGATGCTCAACATTAAAGGAAGATAATTATATAAAATTAATCAAGTAAACAAAAATAGACCTTGAAAAATGGAAATCGCTAAAGTTATCTTTAATGGGCAAAATAGCCGTAATCAAAATGATTATCTTGCCAAAATTCCTTTTTTTATTCCAAACAATACCAATTAAATTAGAAAACAACTTTTTTAGAGAGCTAGATACATTGGTGTGCAAATTTATCTGGGCAGGGAAAGAAACCCAAGAATTAAATTAAAATTACTACAGGAGGCCAGAGAAAACGGATGCTTCGGACTACCAACCGGAAACAATGCCGCCACTCTGGGGTGGCTAAGGGAATGGATAATATTGAAAAACAAAAGAGTTTTTAGTATTGAAGGAGACGACCTACGATTAGGATGGCATGCATACCTCTGGTATGAAAAAAAGAAAAATTCACATTTACTTTAAAAACCATTATATAAGAAATGCGCTAATAATATGGGAGAAAAAGATTTTTAAAAAAAAGATTTATATGAGCGTTCCAACCTGGTTTTCCACAATGGAAGCATATTCACTACCAAACCTTGTTGAATGGGAAAAAATAATAGCATTATTATTATAAGAAAAGGAAAATAAACAAGACAAATATATCACCTTGCACAAACTGATGGTTGCCAGAATAACTTTTGCTAAAAACTGGAAAAATAAACATTTACCACAAGAACAAGGAATTATAAAGAAAATATTGGACTGTGTGAAACTAGATAGCCTTACAATGAGGTTGAAGAACAAAGAAGAAACAGGTTATTACCAGACATGGACAAAATTTTATAAATGGTTAGAAAGCAAACAAGGATGCAGAAATGAAAGAGGTAACATGTAATGAACTAACGATTACATCCAAAAAACTACTAATAACACAAAATCTATTTAAGGCTATAGGAGGAAGAAAAGAATAGAGAGGACAGAGAAAAAACCAAGAAGGAAAGAATGTAAGAACGTAGTTGGAAAGCAAAGAATAGAAGAAATGAAAGATAAGAGTGAATGAAAGAAAGAAAGAGAATAGAATGTAGAAGTTGGTAGAGAGGAAGTAGAGAAGGGTAGAAGAGAGGAAGTTGATAGGAGAAAGAAGAAGGAATGGAAAGTGGCCAACATTACAAAGAAACTAAACCCAATTAGGGCAAGGCCACCAAAGAATGAGAGGATTAAGGAGGGTAGGTAGATAACGAAAGGAAGGTAGATTAAACAAACAGAGTGGAATAGAGGAAGATTTCTAAAGAAAGATAAGAAAGAAGAAGAGGAAAGAGTAGGAAAGGGTAGAGGAAAAAAAGGAGAATGGAATATAGGATAAGAAAGAGAGATAAACAATATAAAATGATAGTAGAAAGAAGAGATAAGTAACCAGAGCCAGAAAATAATAATAAAAAGCTAATGTAACTATCACAAGACAAGAAAAGTTAAAAGTAAATGGTAAACACGTCAACTTTGGTTTCATAAGATCCAAATCACGCGGCAGTTTATAAAAGATAAGTCCTGATTGAGACTAACAACACGAAAAGGCGATGGTTAACGGAATTGAAACCAAAGTGACAAAGAACGTGTACAAAAATGGCTAACAAAACATATATATATAAAAGATTTAAATACAAAGAAGGATTGAAAGAGAAAAGTTAATGAATGAGGGGAGGAGAAGGGGAAGAGGTATGTATGAAAATGTAAATAGTGTATGTGTGTAAACGTCATTTTTAATGTATAAAAGTAATAAAGTATTTTCTAAAAAAAAAGAATATTCCCTTGTTTGCACATATAATAGGTGTTTAATGCATATCCATATTCTTTCCCCAGGTTTAGACAGAAGACAAGAAAGCGAGCCCCGATTGTATAAACTTTGGGATCTTAATCAGAAATTCTTCTTTTTGATGATGAACGTGTTAGTGGCAGATGTGAGAAATTCTAATTCACAAGGTACAAACTTAGCTTCTCATCTTGTGCTGAAAAATGGCAGCCCTTCTCTTGTCCCAAACTATAGGTGGGAGGCCTTGAGTGGTGAAAACCTGATGGTGGATATATATTATGAAACATTGTTGTCATCTAGGCTGAGGGCCATGTTTAACACTATTGTATTATTTATTTATTTATTTATTTACTTACTTTATATTATTATTTATTTATTATTCATTACTTATTTATTTATAAATTTTACATAGCTGCCTATTCACTCGCAGCGACTCTAGGAGGTAAATGAACAATAAAAACATGGTATGGAAAAAGAAAATAAAAAAAATAAATATTACCACCCCCCCACACCCCGCGACAACACACGGTCAAAAAAAGTCATTTGATGGGTTCCATCCCATTCTAGGTTCCCCAGATCTGCTGGCAAAACAAGTCTTCAGGGCCTTACAAAAGAGTGTCATAGTGGGGGCCATTCTAATTTATGAAGGTCCAATGGAAGGAAGCCACCACGGAGAAGGCCCTTCTTCTGGGTCCTGCCAGATATACCTCCTTAGGGGACGGGGCCCGTAACATTACTTGCCTCTCCGCTCTTGTGAGTCAGGTTGATATGACCCACAAGAGACGGTCCTTCAGGAGGAAAAAGAAGGATAAGAAGGCAGAAAGAGGGTAAGAGGAAAGTTGAGAGGGAGCAGAAAGAAGAAGGAAGGAGGAGTAGAGTTGGTGGAAGGAGGGAGAGGAGGGAGAGGAAGAAGGAATCAGAAAGGAAGGATAGCCAGAGGAGGGAATGAAGCAGAGAAGGGTTTATGATAATGGATGGTTAAAGATGAGATATAAAGAATTATGATATTCTATACGTGTTAATTGTGGATATAAGATATGAAATGACACATGTATAAGTTGTTTATTTTGATGGTAAAGTTGTTGAAATGGTTCTTTCTTCTCTTGTTATACCTCTTCTGGATTTGCTGTGGGTGTGTTGTTGGTGTCTTTAATATGAGAATAAAAAAAAAGATGGTCCCTCAGATAAGTTGATCCCAAGCCATTTTGCGGTGACAACCAGCACTTTGAATTCCACCCAGAAGCAAATTGGCAGCGAATCCAGTTCCCGTAGGAGAGGTGTCACACGTGCACACCAAGGCTTGCACAAAACCATGGAGCTTCCAGGTGCTTTCCAAGGGTAGCCCCATGTAGAGTGTGTTGCACAGTCAAACACTATTCTATTATTGAAGTTGCTCATTCAGTGAAGGCTTCTTTCACATTCCATTCACTAATCCTGGGTCCTCAACATTTTTACCCTGAGCATCAGCACATCCATCGACGTAGCTCTTTGCCCTATATGATATTTTGGGGGAAGAAAGATTTAATTCAGAAGCGATAACGGCAAAGTATTACCACAGAAGGTCCTGCGGATTTCCTATGCAGATAGGTCCCTGACTTACAGCTCTTTGTTTAGTGACAGTTCAAAATTACAATGGCACTGGAAAAAGTAGCTTACAACCGATATTCACACGCACAGCCATGACAGCATCCCCTCGGTCATATGACAAATTTGGACATTTGGCAACTGCCATATATTTATGGCAGTTCTGGCATCCCTGGGTCATGTGATCTCCATTTGAGGTCTTCACAGTCGGCTTGGAACAAACAAAAATCCATAGGGGAAGCTAGATTCACTTAGCAACTGTGTTGCTAACTTAACAATTGCCAGTGATGTGCTTCATGACAATGGCAAGAAAGGTGGTGAAATTGGGTGTGACTCACTTAACAGCTCCCTGCTTGACAACAGAAATTCTGGTCTCAGTTGTAGTCATAAGTCAATGTGATGACACCCCCCCCCAGACGATTCCCCAGATACCTCCCTAGATGTCAGCTCAGGGGAGGATGAACCAGTTCCTGGAATGTCAGGAGGGGAGTGGTCAATGGCTCTGGGCAGCCAGCTGATTGTGGATTTAATTTAACGGTGGGATTGTTTTGACTGAAAAACTTTCAAGTGCCTTGTGGACTCATTGGTCATTTTTCTGTTGACGAGCCTTGGTCTGCCTGTGGTTGGACTTAATTGGGACAGTTCTGGGGTTGGGGTGAAGGAAATCGCTGGGGAATATTAATAAACCCATTAAACTACAGTAATGTGTGTGTGAGAGAGTGAGTGGGATAGCACAGTCAAAGACTTCCTGTATCTCTTAGATATTGTTAGAATGAAGCAGAGTGAGCGATGATAGCCCAATGCTTTGTTTGCAAAACTGATCAGCAGCCTAGAAAACAGGCCATATCTGTACTGTGGCAGATATCAAGCTAGAAAGTCATCCAGTTTGAATTCCACCATATCAGTGTTTTCTAAGTTTACTAAGTGGAAATATGAACCATATTGGGAGTTTTGGATGAGGTACACCTGTCCAGCACAATTTTATCCAGTTCTGAATATTTTTAGTAAATCGTATTCTTATCCAGATACTGGTGGTTCCTCATCCCAAATGTCTCCACCAACAGGGAAAAACCGCTTTTCATTCTTTCTTAACTCCTGGATTTTGTCTCTTGTGTTTTATTCTCCTCCAGTTCAGATGATGACCATGATTCCTAATACATCTATAGATCCAAAGCAAAAGCCCGTATTCTTGGGCCTTGAAAAGACGAACAGCTCCTTGAGTTGTGTCAGATCTGGGAACGGTCAATACAAGATAGAATTAAAAGTGAGTGTTTGAGTTGCATTGCAAGCACATTTTGCTTTCTCTTTTTATTGTTCTTTTTATTTATTCTCTAATTCCGTACTATTATTGTATATTAAGAAGAGTTCTCTAAGCTTTAGCTGAGGGAATGAAATAGCAAAGCTAAGATGGGACTATAGTATACCTGGGAATGAACCCCTTTCGTTGGCTCACTTTTTATGGAGAATTCAAATGACACGCTGACTGAATGATAACACTTTATATATTTCTGGAAGAGTGGTTCCTTTTCACAAGATTGATGAAAGTTGCTCATTTTTGCTTTTGCAAGAGAATGTGATGGTCTCCTTGGTATGAAAAGTCAAAATAGTTTTGAAGCAACTGCTCTTCCCTTCCCTTCCTGTGTTTTATCTGTTTTATGGCTGCTTATTTAACCCGATTGAATAGAATCCCTTTCTGAACACTAAGGCATTAAATAAACTTTAAGGACTGACTTGTGTTATTTTATAAAACTCTGTAAAATGGGAAAACATGAATTCCTTCACGATAGAGCATAGAAATCTCCTGAGGGGCTCCTAATGATCGTTTATGCAACTTGCAACTAGGTGATCCTACTGTTCCTACATAACTTCTTTATCATGGTCTCTCCCTTTTTTCCTAGGAGAAAGATATTATGGATCTTTATCGGAATCCCCGAAACGCCAAAGCTTTCAGTTTTTATAGCAGGAGCGCAGGCAAAGCCAATACCTGCTCTTTTGAGTCTGCAGAGTTCCCAGGTTTCTTCCTCAGTACTTCTCCAGAAAGAAACAAACCTGTTGGTTTGAGTCAAAAAGGAGGACCTCAGAACATCCTGTTTCATTTTAAAAGAAAATAAATACTGTTCTGCATCTATGTATCTGATAGACGTTGTGTATACAAATTGGAATAGAGGAAGGATGTATGATTAGGTCGCTGAATTGACTTAGACAGGATCCTTCCTGGAATAAAAATAATAATAAAACAACCTTTGGGGGAACTATGTCATATTTGGTGGAAGGTATAATATATCTCATGGATGATATGGACTTGGTTGTACGTGCTTTATTTCTGTAGAATATTAGACTTTCGAACGGTGAGTTTTGTATGTGTGAATTAAGTTGGTTGGCCGAGAGTAAGGAGGGTGATCTTTTGGGAATGAGATAGCAATAGCGCTTGCATACCGCCCCATGGTGCTTTACAGGATTCTCTAGACGGTTTGCAATGTCAGCATATTACCCCAACAATCTGGTTCCTCATTTTACTAACCTCAGAAAGGTGAGTCAACCTTGAGGCTGTCAGGATCAAGCTCTTGGCTGTGGGCAGAGTTGTTATAGTACTTTAAGATGTTATTCCAGGGATGTCCAATCTTGGCAGCTTTAAGACCTGTGGACTTCAACTCCCAGAATTCCTCATCCAATCCGTCAGACAAGTCTTATGGTTGCCGAGGTTGAGCACACCTGTGTTATTCCACACTATTATGAGAATCACTCCTCTCCACTATACTCCAGGTCATTCTTGAAGAAGAAGAACTCATGTTCTCCAGTGAATGGAAACCTTTGCAGAGGAGTCAGACTTTCACAGTGGGAAAAGGTGCTCAATAAATTGTATAATTAGAGTTATTTATCAACTTCAGAAATTGGAAGTGGATTCTTAAGAAGCTAACTGAGTTTAATAAGAGAATCAACCACAGATGGTGCATCACAATGTGAGAGGAAGGTTAATCATGTTCCAGGCTGCCAGTCTTGGGCAGTGCCCCATCTATAATCAAATATGGTAATTCTCCAAGAGCCAAAGAGCCCCTAACGCAGGGCCCTTCCATATTGCCAGGGTTCTGTTTTAGACTAATGTTCTCCCTTGAGAACTCAACAACCTCTTACTGCTTACCTCATCGTTGGTGAGTTATACAGCTGAGTTCATCAACATATTGATGACTAGCTGTTTGCACCCTTGCTCCGCTACAGGTTTGGTATAATGAGGAATGGGAAGAAGTTCCTAAACATAGAGGAAGAGAGAGGGAGAATGAGAAAAGAGAGAGGAAGAATAAGAGAGAAAGAGAGGGAGAGAGAGAGGGAGAGGGAGAGAAAGAGAGAGGGAGAGGGAGAGGGAGAGAAAGAAAGAGGAAGAATGAGAGAAAGAGAGAGGGAGAATGAGAGAGAGGAACAATGAGACATAGAGAGAGAGACAGACAGACAGACACACACACACAGAAGGGAACAGAATGAGACAAAGAGAGTGAGAGAGAAAGAGACAGAAAAGAGAGAGGGAGACACACAGAGAGAGACAGTGATACTGAGAAAGAAAGAGAATAAGAGAGAGACAGAGTGAGAGAGAGAGATACACACAGAAACAAAGAAAAAGACACAGAAAGAAAGTGAGGTAGCGAGGCAGGGTTGAGAATTTGGACTGCTCACCTGGCTTGTGCTGGAGGCAGGGCAGCTGGCATTTTCTCATTAGGACCGTTCGGAGGTCCGCATGGGGTCTCCCTCCTCTCCGGAGGCGTGGGGGAGGCCAGTGGGCCGGATTGCCACTCTGGAGGTGTGAGGGAGGCCAGCGAGTCGGAATGTTTCTCCGGAGGCGTGGGGGAGGCCAGTGGTCCGGACTGCCACTCCGGAGGTGTGAGGGAGGCCAGCGGGCCGGACTACCGCTCCGGAGGTGTGGGGAAGGCCAGCAAGCCAGACTGCCACTCCAGAGGTTTGGGGGAGGCCAGTGGGCTTGAACAATCATGTTCAAGCAGTTTTTTGGCATGGAGAATCAGTTTTTTGCAGGCTCCTGATCTGCTGCTCCTAACCCCTCCATTAGTACTAGTCAATGAAAAATTCAAAACCAAACAGGGAAGCTGCAAAAGGCCTCCAATCAGGAGAGGCTGCAAAAGCGTCCAATCAGGAGAGGCTGTAAAAGCCTCCAATCAGGAGAGGCTGCAAAAGGCCTCCAATCAGGAGAGGCTGTAAAAGCCTTCCAATCAGGAGAGGCTGCAAAAGCCTCCAATCAGGAGAAAGGAAACAAACCATATTTTGTCCAATCACAACCTCTGGAATTAAAAAATTGAAATAGCTCATGTAAAAATTAATATTTTTAAAAATCTTTTCTTAGTGAGCACCTAGATGCCAAGATGAACAGATCTACCAAATTTCATGTTTGTATCTTTAATAGTTTGGGAGATCTGGTGATGAATCAGTGAGTGGTATTTTGCATTTATATATATATAGATTAGAAGCTATAAAATAAACTGCAGTTTGCCAGGTCCCTGCACAAATTACACAATATCAAAAAGAGAGTGTTTTGCTTCTAGTTGCTCTGAGATTTCACCTGGACAAAGTCTGTTAGGTCAGGGGTCTCCAACCTTGGCAACTTTAAGGCTTGTGGACTTCAAATCCCAGAATTCCCCATGCGGACTGGGGGATTCTGGGAGTTGAAGTTCACAAGTCTTAAAGTTGCCAGGGTTGGAGACCTGCTAGATACTAGCATATATGTATCCAACCTAGAAAGTGAGTCCAATCAGAGCTGATCCTTTCAATCTTTAGGAAGCTTGCCAAGTCTACAAGACTTTTATATCTGATATTAATTCTGTCTTTTTCATCTGGTTTTCATTGTGTTCTTAAAAAAACCCATTATGAGCTATTTTTAACTTCCAACAATTACCAGATGTAAAGATGATCAGAAAAAAAACCATGTATGAATATTTATTTAGAGAATCAGTTTATGTGACCTCCCATGATATTTGGTAAACTGCACAGCAGATGATTTAATAACAGAACATTGATTTTAATGGCAAATCCAGATTTCGAAAACTATGAGTTACTTCTAAACTAACTTCTCATCCAGATGTAATTGTTCCATTGTAGGAAGACTTTTTAATATGTAGAGCTTTTGGTACTCTGTCAGCTTCATTGCTTGCTTGCAGAAATTTTATTACCTGATTAGGTAGCATCATCACTGATAGTGAAAGTGGTGTTTGCTACCTGTTTATATACAGTAGCATGTCCTGCCAGTGTAGATGGGCATGTGTGTTTTTCCTTGGTAGTTCCTTTATTAGAGTATTGTTTTCTGCTTAGTTTTGTCTACTTGATTGTCTCCGTGGGAGCTTCTTGATTTAGTATATTGTTTTCTGTTTGATTGTTTGTTTGGTGTTAATCTCTGCTTATCTGTGATAGTCACACCCTTACCTACACTGGCAGGTCAAGCTACTGTATATAAGCAGAGAGCAAACCCCACATTCATTAACACTGATAATATTAGTCAGATCAATGATATCTCTAAAGGAAGCCATCAAGTTCAGAGAGCACCAAGAATTCCACAGTTCAGCCCCGAGCTACATATATTCTTTTCTATTGATGCTCTTTAATATATGAAGATGTCTAAGGCTGAACAGTGGAACTTGTCTTTTATAGGGAACAATCCCCAGTATTATGTAGACTGTAAGTTATTTTGAGTACCTAAATCTTCCTGAGCAAAGTTTATAAAGGTCCTTCTTTTCTGTTTTTTTTAAAAAACATAATCATTTGGTACAACTTTTCTGCCTTACATTATATAGTAACTAGAGTGGAAACTCAAGAAAAAAGTGAGAAAGTAATAAATAGATGATTCCTTATTATTGGGTCTTGAGTAATTCAGGCAAATAAATTTAATAACAATAATAAGTCTGAATAGTGGATGTGGCAGTACCTGGAGAAAGCAAAATCGAAGAGAAGGAACTGGAGAAGATAACAAAATATAAAGAGCTGCAAATAGAACTAGAACAACTATGGTAAAAGGAAGCAAAGGTAATACCAGTAGTAATAGTTGCCTTAGATGCGATCCTAAAACCACGGGAGTGCCACTTGAACATCATTGGTATTGACAAAATCACCATCAGTCAATTGCAAAAGGCAGTTTTACTCAGAACAATGCATATCTTGCAATGATACTTTTAACACCATCAACATCAATATCTGCCTATCCCAAGTCCTTGAGAAGGACTCGGTAGGTGGATAAAAATGCCCAATCCAGTCTGAATATTTGACTGTGTGATGAACCATAACTATCTATCTGTACCTGGAATGATACAGAGCAGATTGTGACCTCTATATAGCATCCTTTCAGGCTATGCTTCTTTTCAAGGCTATTCTCAACTCTTTCCATTTTTCTTAATAGGATTTATAGTAGTTTATAGGTCCTTGATAATGTTGGCTACCTTTCTCTACATCTAATGCAGTCTGTTGAATGCTTCGTAAACTGAGGTATCCAGAACTCAACATAATACTTGAAATGGGAAGAGAGGGAAGGGGGGGGAGAAAGATGATGACTGCAGAATAAGGAGGAAATTATTTGCTTTGGGAACTGTAGTTCTATGGTGCAGTCTAAAATTGCATTTGCCTTTTATGCAGGCATCGCACATTGCTGACTCATATTCAGTTTATAAACATGTGCTCTTCTTGTTTTCTATTTAAACAATTACAAACAACCTCTCCCCCCAAAATAGGAATCAGACATGAATGAACCACATGCAGCTTTCAAATTGCAAGTGACATCCCGATACTCTTATTTGTGACTGCCTCCCAAAAAGGGGCTGGATCAAACTTTTAGTATTTGGAGAGCTTGGGAAAAACTGGTAGAAACAAATGGCTTAAATTGTGCAGGTTCAAAACACACAAATAGCCCCTT
>JANHFO010001250.1:271150-282237 GCA_032468095.1 Pareas carinatus | reverse complement strand
ACCGCCCTGGGTCCCTTCGGGGAGAAGGGCGGTATATAAATATGATTAAATAAATAAATAAATAAATAAATAAATAAATAAATAAATAAAGGGTGCAAATTTACCTTGGTCGATGCACACCGAGTTGTCTGATCCTTCTCTGGGCCGTAGTTGCTGTTGCCCCCACCTCCTTTGATATTGCAGACCAGAGTTATCAAGCTGATTTTTGCTCAAGGCCCACAAATGGAAGTCCTATCTCAAGTTATTCTAGGCAGTTGAAATCAACCGGTGCACCCCCAGAATTGCTGAGACTTCAAATGAGGCCTGTTTGCCCGCATTCTCCATCAAGATTGTGAGAAACCCAAATTCTTCCCACAATGCAGAGACAAGTCTGGTTTACAAGTTCAAAGGTTTTATTAGAAAAGCTTTTGGCCAAGAGCGACTCCCTCCCCATCTCCTCTCAATTTGGGTTGAGAACAGAAAGAGTGTCATCTGAAATTCCAGCAATACATTTATACACTTTACAAGGCAAGGTATGCCCCACAAAACTCATCCCACTCCCTTTATTATCTTGAACCATTCTGTAGGCTGAAATTCAAACTAGAGGGTCAGCCTGACATTTCTTCCTTAGTAACGGATGTTTTATCTTTTCCTACTGCTGGACTCTGCCCTTGGGAGGATGTTCCTTATCTCTCTACTAGTAGCCTTCCTTTGTAGGGTTTCGCCCAAGGTAGGACAAGCATTGTTGGCTTACTGTTTTCTAAGAAATGTTTTAGCAAGTTATTGTGAACTGTTTCTACAGTATATTTCCAGCAGCAGAGGCCTGGTGAGGCCTACAAGACCTTAACAATACAGAATTATACATTGATAGGTTATACATTTATTTAAGAAAAAACACATATAAAAGAGTAACTTTATTCACTTCTCTCACTCCATGCCTGTGGTTGCTGGCCTGTACTGGTTGGTGATTGGGCAAGATGACTATGCAACTAAACCCATATTGATAATCTGTGGCAATCTTTGTGCAGATGTTGCTAAGGAGCATAAATAGCTTGTTTTCAAAGGTTAGGCAAGCAGTTTCAATATCCTTGAAGTTTAACTTCTGATTTAAAATGCTGTAATGAATCTGATTGTCTGAAAGCTACTTTTTATGGGCAGGAATATCAAACAGATTGCCACCAAGTGACATGAGGGAATAATCTCTCTTTCATTATTCATGATCAGATAATGATCCATGTATTCATATGAACCATTTAATCATTTAAGTGTACAACAGCTCCTCCCCACATTTTAAGGAATCAATTTATCATTCATGTTTGCAGATTGAGTTAGTCTGCTCCCATTCATGTTTGCAGATCGAGTTAGTCTGCTTTTATTTTCCTAAACAAGAACTGTTCTATCCTGGCAGGATGAGGAAGGGATTGAATGTATACGTTATGTGGCAGTGTCCAACCTAAAACAAAATAAGTGATATAGATGATATTGGATTTTGCTTTGTTTCTACAACTTAGTGCTGATTTTGGAAGTTGGAGAGGCAGAAGCATTGCAGAACTGATAATCTTTGTTTTTGTGGGATGTTGATGATAATTTAAAACCAGGAAACTGAGTATTTTATCTTCTTTTAACAACATTTCAAAGGGTGTTATAGTTGGAGACAAACAGTCTAGTGGCATTGGTTGCTGAATGACCTCAAGGGAATAACTGGTTGCTTCCTTGTCAAAAAGGATTTACTGAAGTATCAGTAAAATTACAAGAGAATGGGGGTACCTTAGTTCTATATGTCTTCCAAAATATTGTTTACCAGTGTCATTCTTTGCTCCAGTGTTTTTTGACCACACCATCAATCTAATAATTCCAAAGTACTGAAATAACTATTATCTAATTTTGCAGCCTTGTTTGGAACACATTAATCCACATGATCATTTCAAATATCATATTATATTTGAGATGGAACTCTGTCATGTGTGGCGCCGACTACAATTGCTTTCATTATTTCTCCCAGCAAAAGTCCCCAATATCTTCATTGGAACATGCATTATTTTGTTCACCAAGGACGATCTTAGAGTCAAAATGATCTATCACAATTCCTGAATTCTCCTTGAATTTTTCAGACAGACTTTTCCTAAAAAACCAAAATGCAAATTTTATATTTCTATCCCAGTGTGAAAGGAATGAATTTCAGTAAATCAACATTCTTCATTGGAAGGGTGGTAATGGCTGTGTGGGGTGAAAATAGAATTTTGTCTGAGCAGCTATATGTGGTTTCTAGTTTTTACTTATTTCAACACCAGCAAGACTGCTACTTTTAAGTTTTAAAGAACTCTGAGATTCAAGGTTAGCTAGAGAGAAACTATTCATCATGTTTTATCACAAATAGAAAAGAGCACCCATGAGACAGAGAGGGTGAATGCGTTATACAATTCCCGCATAAAAATAGAAGGGAACTCTATTTTGTAATGATCAGAAATGAAAGTGGTAGCACAGAATAAATAAGACATCTCTGCCACAGCTATCCTGTCTGTAGTTTCCAAATTACTATTTACATATATTAAGGACCATTGTAACCCTTAAGGCTGATGACAGAACTAAGGGTGGAATTAGTTAAATAGTTTTAATCTCATTCATATGCTGACTGATTTCTTTTTTCTGTTCCATTGTGATCCCCATTATAATTAGGAATAGTTCTGACAGTGTAGGTCATTTTGTCTTAAGTATTATTTGAATCAAGTGATGATAGTAAGGAGTTGAAATATTAAATGATCTTTTATATAGATATTATGCTGGCTTAATCATCCTTATTATGGTCTGCAAAACCATTTGTCCTTTTTGTCAAGTACACTTACTAAAATGTCCTACTGTGTTTCCAGAAAGGAGGAGAAATGTGACTGCTTGTTTTTGAAATTTCTTTTCTCTGTTCTAGCTTTTACTTTTTTTGGACCCAGAATATAATTCTCTACCTTCATCAGATACAGATCTCCTAATTCACTTAAGTGCCAGATCATCTCTTTTATGAACTGCTCTCTCTCATTTCCTCCTTCACTATCAGATTCTTTCCCTTTAGCTGGCTGTCTTGCCCAATGCCCAAATCCCACTAATCCATCACCATTGTATTTATATATCAAACTTATTTACTACCAATCTCTATCACAGAGGAACTCTTTTATAAACCTTGTTGATTCTGTTAAACTCAAGCACGTTTGGATATCTTTAGTTTTGGAAGAGATTGAAAGCTTAGGAAGGAATAATCATGAAAAAAGAGGAAGGAGTTAGAGACAAGAAAGGTCCCTCGCAAGATTTCTCAACTCAAGCAAAACTGCCTAAAGCCTTTTTTGACATGATGGAAGATTTGGAGTTTAGAGATGCTTGGCGGGAGCAGAATCCAGAAGAGGAGGACTTTACTTTTTTTCTGACAGACATCAATCCTTTTCTAGGATTGATTTTATATTAATTATTAATGATCTTTTTTCCAGGGTGAAGAAAATGAGGATATGTCCGAGAACATTATCTGATCACAGTGTGGTGTCTTTAGAATTAGATAAGGAAAAGGGGGTTAGGAGGTTGTGGAAATTGAATGAATGATCAGCAATTAGGGGATGTAAGTGTTAAACCCTTGTCATGGTTTGATCATTTCCTCCCTCAGTTCGACCTCCTCACCGCCACACCCAGCTGCAGGGAGGTGGAACGAACTAGATGGTTCCAGCCCAGGCGCCTGATGGACTCGGAACGGTTCCAGAGGGAGCTTGGGCCAAGGCCGGGGGTTCTGTCCCACGGCCCGTTCGAGGAGCTTGTGGCAGCCTGGAATAGAGCGGCAGGCACTGCCTTGGATTGGGTCATGCCTTTGCGGCCTCTGACCCAGTGCAGACCCAACCTAGCCCCCCTTGGTTCTTCGAGGGGCTGAGGGAGATGAAGCGCCAGAAAAGATGCCTAGGGTGCAATTGGAGGACTAGTCTCTCCAAGTCCAACTGAACCCTATTTAGGTCTTATATTAAGACCTATTTGGGGGCGATCAGGGAGGCAAAGAGTTCGTACTTCGCCTCCGTGATTGCATCTGCAGATAACCACCCGGCTGCCCTCTTTAGGGGGACCCACTCCTTGCTTCATCTAGGAGTGCGGGAGGATCCCTTGTAACACCGCGTCGAGGAATTTGCGATTTATCTGCATGACCAAATTGCGCGGATTTGGGGGGACGGGGACTCCGATTGGCATGTTCCTGGTGAGATGATTAGGACAGGTCTTCAGAATTTTGTATGGGTTGAATTTGATCCTGTGACTCCCGAAGACATGGACAGGTTATTAGAGCGGCTGAATCCCACCACATGTTTACTGGATCCGTGCCCCTCCTGATTGGTACTGGCCTCCTGGGAGGCTCCAGGAAGTAGTGGAGGCTTCTTTGAGTGAGGGATTCTTACCTACCACCTTGAAGGAGGTGGTGGCGAGACCTCTCCTCAAGAAGCCTTCCCTGGACCTGCCTGCTTTTGTAAATTATCATCCCGTCTCCAACTTTCTCTTTTTGGCGAAGATTGTTGAGAGTGTGGTGACATATCAGCTCCCCCAACACCTGGAGGAAACTGTCTATTTGGACCCACGCCAGTCTGGCTTCAGACCTGGTTACAGCACTGAAACAGCATTAGTCACATTGGTGGATGATCTCTGGAGGGCCTGGAATAGGGAGTGTTCCTCTATCCTGTTCCTGTTAGACCATGGTATCATGCTGCGCTGGTTGGAGGGGTTGAGAGAGGGAGGCACTGTTTTGCAGTGGTTCTCCTCCTACCTCTCTGACCAAATGCAGACCATGTTGGCAGGAGGGCAGAAGTCAACCCCAAGGCACCTGGTATGTGGGGTGCTGCAGGGGTTGGTTCTCTCACCCCTCCTGTTCAACATCTACATGAAGCCACTGGGTGAAATTATCTGTGGCTTTGGGGTGGAGTGTCATCAGTACGCTGATGATACTCAGCTGTATATCTCCACCCCAAGCCACCCCAATGATGCCATGGAGGTAATGACCCAGTGTCTTGAAGCCGTGCGGGTCTGGATGGGGAGGAACAGACTCGGGCTCAATCCTTCCAAGACTGAATGGCTGTGGATCC
Organism: Pareas carinatus; assembly: GCA_032468095.1. Classification (NCBI taxonomy): domain Eukaryota; kingdom Metazoa; phylum Chordata; class Lepidosauria; order Squamata; family Pareidae; genus Pareas; species Pareas carinatus. The sequence continues at coordinate 277,171 of JANHFO010001250.1, read as the reverse complement.
CGGCATCCCGATATAGCCAGTTGTCACCATCACTGGCTATTGGCGGGGGGCATTGGCCTCTGCAGAAAGGGTTCGCAACTTGGGTGTCCTCCTGAATTCAAGGCTGTCTCTAGAAGATCATATGACAGCCAAGGCCAGCGGGGCCTTCTATCAAGTTCACTTGATACATCAGTTGCGACCCTTTCTTGATTGGGACTCCCTATGGACGGTCACTCATGCCCTGGTCACTTCTTGCCTAGACTGTTGCAATGCACTCTACATGGGGCTCCCCTTGAACTGTACCCAAAGGCTGCAGATGGTCCAGAATGTGGCCGCGTGGGGGATTGTGGAGGTGGGTGGCCATGCCCATGGGACTCGCCTCCTGTGCGAGCTGCACTGGCTTCCTGTGGTTTTTTGGGTGCGCTTCAAGGTTTTGGTTATGACCTTTAAAGCTCTCCATGGCATAGGACCAAGATATCTGCAGAAACGCCTACTACCAGCCAATATCTCCCACAGGCCAGTATGCTCACACAGAGAGGGCCTCATCAGGGTGCTGTCAGCCAGACAATGCTGGCTGGCGACCTCCAAGGTGAGAGCTTTCTCTGTGGCAACTCCAGCCCTTTGGAACGAACTTCCTCCAGATATACAGACTATCACAGATCTCTGGGCCTTCCGTTGGGCCCTAAAGACCTTATTATTCACCCAAGCTGGGTTGTCCCGACCCCTCTTTTATGCTTAATTTGGTTTTAAACATCTTAATTGGAATTTTAAGTTTTAGGCAGCTGAGAAATTTAATGTTTATTTACGTTTTTAGTACTGTTGTTGTTTATGTTTTTATTATGGCTGTACACTGCCCTGAGTCCTGAGGGCGGTATAAAAATTAAAATAATGAATAAATAAATAAACCATCTTTGCTCACTTAGCCTGCATCCATTCCAAACATGGAGCACTCAACAACTACTGATGCAACACTTCATGGATGCAACATCTAATCTGAATCACTTGGATGGGGATTATCTATCTTACATAATTAACACATATGAATGCAGTCAAAAGTAGCAACTGGGTAACATCACTGGGGCAAATGTAATTCACTGTGTTAGTCAGAGTTAAAACTTCCTGCACAGCATGTATAAATAATCAGCTGGGTTCTCCTATTAAAAACTGAGTAGTTTCTCAGCTCTTTCCCAAATTTTAAAAATATCATTTAATGAAACAATGACCTTTAAATTCTTATGAACTCCTTCTACAAAGTATTGTAGCTTTTAGCTCACTTTTAGACAAAATCGATTTGCTATGATATTTCATGCTCCTGTAAAAGCATTGTCAGCTTTCTTCAGGTTGATTCTGTTGCTACTTTTCTATTGCTGCTGGCTCCTCTGCTTTGTTCTACTGGTATAAGAATTAAAAATCTCAGTCAGTTGGCCAGACTAAAAAGATCTTTGAGCAACTTGTTCTAACTTTCTCTATCATTTGCTGCCTTTTCCAAATTCCTGGGGTGGTGACAAATTAAACTGTGGCTCTTCAGATATTACTGCACTATACTTCATTCATAACTATTGGTCATTCTGACTAAGACAGTTGAAAGATGGATTACAATATAATTGTATAGTCCAAATGTTTGATTGTCTTACAGCTCATTTGGAGTTATTTTAAGCTGGAAGCATTACAGTGGAGAAGAACTTGATTGTAGTCATTGAAAATAAGTTGAACATGAGCCAACAGCATAATGCAGTTGCTGGAAAGGCTAACACAGTTCTAGACTGTCCTACATGAAACATTATACAAAGATGCATGAACTCCTCATTCTCCTGTACTTTGTACAGGTGAGACTACTTCTAAAGTACTGTGTATGGAGCACCATATTTCCCAAAGGATATTGATGGATTTGAACAAGTCTAGAAGAGTCAGGAGTTGAGAAAGTGCCTTATGGAGATAGGCTGGAAGAACTTGTATTCATTCTATAGAAAAGATGAATGGGGAGAGATTGGGTATCTATGGTCACGTACATAAAAGAGTGCTGTTGTAAGGATTGTCCAAAGCTATTTTCCATTGCTACAAAAAAAAACACGGATTGGGAATTTTGAATAAATATAAGTAAACACTTCCTAATTGTAAATCTATATTGCAGTAGAACTGCCTGCCAAGGGAGATTGTCATTTGGAGGTTTTTAAGAAGATACTCAAGGATAATTTAATTGATTTTTCTACACATTGTAGATGATTGAATTAGATCACATAGGTCAAACACAAGGTCCATGGGCCACCCTGGAGGCGAGCCAAGTGCTCCCTGAGGCGGCGTCAGCGCAAGTAAGGGGACAATGACTGCGGGGGAAGGTGGAGGGAGGCTGGCAGAGACTGTGGGTAGAAGGTGACAGGCATGGGGGGGCAGTGATCATCGCAGGGGGTTCTGGAGGCTCCGGCAGAGGCTGCAGGAGGGCCAGAGAGGCATTGGCGGAGGCCATGGGGGCCCTGGGGGCATTGATGATGGACATGGGAGGATCACAGGAAGCACAGAGGGCATGGGGGTCATCAGTGACAGTTACAAGGGGATCAGGGATGACTGTGGGGATCTGTGGGAGGGTAGTCCATGGGGGCAGCAGCAGCACTCACAGTGGTAATGAAATTAAGCTTGACACCCCTGAACTAAATGATCCTTGTGGTCTCTTCCAATTCTACACTGCCATGATTCCATGCGTTAAACTCTTTCTTGAATAGTGAGTGTATTGATAATGATGACCAGGAACCTGTTAGTGTTTTTTAGCAATAAGAAGTCAGGCTGCTACATATACCCATAACAGCCACCCCAACTTTGCAAGCAAATTCTACACTGATTCCTAAACAAGAATGCCTATTATGAGGTACATTATTTTCAAATGTTTTTGCATGTACTGTAGCTGTACATTTGAAAAGACAAAATGTGTTGAACTAGAAGTACAGGCACGCACATTCAGCTCCACCCTCAGCCAAAGAAACTCATTGGGTGATTTGGGGCCATTCACTATTCTTCAGTCTACGTGGAGAGTGCTCTATAAGAATTCTTGGAGGGGGTGGGAAATCAAGATATAATACCTTGTAAATAATATACATTTGTACTGGCTTCCTTATAATAATGGTTACCATATATGCACTGCATAAATCCAAATAATTATTTGATGGCAACAAAGGGAAAGCATTTTAAAAACTTTTTCCTGTTGCAGAAAGTAAGAATTCAGAAAATGTAGGAACCCTGTTATACAAACATTCCCTCTCTAACTTTTCATCTACAAGACCATGAAACTTGATTTTATTTTTATTTTTTGGCAAATATCTCCTTTTAAAGCTGAATATTCTCCCAAAACTTTAAATTCAAAATAAGAAATTTATTTAAAACCTGTAGCATTTTATGTATCCCATGCCATAACAACTTTTAGCACAAACTTTGTTGACCACTAATGTTGATGATGTCATGAGCTGCGACTCATTAGCTGTGACTCATTAGCTGCAACTCATCCAGGCACTCAGTGCCTAAAAGGTTAGCCCTCACTGCCCTAAGAAGAGGCTCAGAGAATAAGGACGCTGAGCTTGTCGATCAGCAGTTCGGCAGTTCAAATCCCTAGTGCCGCATAACAGAGTGAACTCCAGTTACTCACCCCACTTCTGCCAATCAAGCAGTTTGAAAACATGTAAAAATGCAAGTAGAAAAATGGGGATCAGTTCGATGGGAAAGTAACAGCGCTTCATGTGCCTTTGGCATCTAGTCATGCTGGCTACCTGACCACGGATGCATCTACTGACAGCGCTGGCTCTTTGGCTTTCAAACTGAGATGAGCAGCACACCTAGATTTGGACACGACTAACACACATACGCAAGGGGAATTTTTACCTTTTTAAAGAACAGTTTTTGTGGCACAGTGGTTAGAATGCAATTCTGCGGGCTAATTCTGCTGACTGCTGGCCGCCGGTAATTCGATTCTCACCAGCTCATGGTTGACTCAGCCTTTCATCCTTCTGTGGTCAGTAAAATGAGAACTTGTTGGGGGCAATATGCTGAATCTAAACCACTTAGAGAGGCCTGTAAAACACTGTGAAGTAGTATTTAAGTCTAAATGCTATTGCTATTGCCAAGTATCCTCAAACCCCTACAGAGTTTCGTTCTGTAAAAGTGTAGAAGACAACAAACTTTTTGCTTCCAGCAGCCTACCTATGTAATTTACAACGTAATTTATTTCGTTGGCTATCTGCTTAGTGTGCTTCTTGGGAACAGAAGTTATATTTCTACTAACAATACTAGTCAAAGTAGAAGTCCCATTGCTGCAGGAATATACTGCAGAAAGTCAAAACACCACAGTTGCAAAAGCTCAGCATGTACCTTTTATTTACACAGTGGACTCATTTACTCCCTTTATCACTTATCCTCCCACCAGTTTGGCAGTTTCCAAGCATTGTTGGAGAACCAGTTTGATGTCATGGTTAAGGTATCGGGTAGAAACTGGGAGACTAGGACCTAGGGCCAATCACTTTCTCTCAGCCCTAGAAAGGAAGCAATGACAAACTACTTCTGAAAAAACTTTGCTAAGAAAACTGAAGAGGCTTGTCCAGGCAATATCTGAGGACTGGACACAATTGAATGAGGAAAAATAATAACAATTGACTATGATTGGAGTTGTACTCTGTCATATTTTGAGAATACCAGCTTAGAGGAGGTGGCATTATTACATTTATATATTATATTCATTACATTTCTAGTAGATTCATTATGGATATTCGGTTTTCCTATGAGAATTGCCATGGCTAAATCAGGGCACAAATCTACTTTGCTAGTTACTCTAAAATTGAGTACAGATTTTGTAAGAAGTGTAAAAAAAAAGATGGTAATTCATACTCCAGATTTAGGAATCTGAATTTGCATTTCATTTTCATCAGCCCAGTTTAGCTCTCTCTTGTTTTGAACTTAAACATGATCTTCTCAGGAAGACAATGAGGTTTCTTCCATACGTAATCATTCTGATACAAAAAAAACCATTGACCAAGTTAAAACATTGCCTTAATATAATGTGGTTTAGTTTGAGTTTAGCAACTTGTCTGAAGCCAGACACAGTGGTTTGTGGAGTAATAGCTGAAACAGACTACTATGGTTTGTTCAGCAAAACATAAAGCAAACCATAGCTTAGCACTGAGTGAGAAACCAGTCACTGAAATCAATGGGAGTTAACTTAGTCACAGCTGATGCAAGTTTCAATTATCTTAATTAACCAAATGGGGTTCCGCTTGGAATGCAGCTTCCATGCTCCACAGTAAGGAAGACAATTTGGAAAGGTGGAATATAAATGTTTCGAAATAAATAAGAAAAAATGTGCAAATTCAGATACATTCATCTCCTACCCATCCCCAAAATATTCAGTATGTCCAGCAAAAACAAAAACATCAGCCTGTGCCTTTCTTATAACAATTCTTCTGGGACTTTTCTTCTTCTTTGGGAGGGTGAGGTGAGGGGAGTGGGTTCAGTTTTGCACCTGGGTTATTTTTTAATCTTGCATCTTAAATGAAAGAACAGCATTTCAGAATCAACAGATGGAGCTGACAGAAGGAAAACTGTATTTTTCTATGGGTGCACACACACACACATTTGCGAGACAACACCCAGCACCAACACAGAACAAGCTTGAGACCACAATAACTTCAGCAACAGTATCTATGGTAACACAAGCTCCCATATAACTCCAGCAAGTCACAGTTAATGAAAACCTTTCTAATGCTAGCTGTTTAATTGTTCTTCTTTTTTTAAATTTTAGAGTTCTTTAAAAAAATCATTGGCATTTAAATAATGTACGAAAGAAGCTATAAATGTATCTGTCAAAGTCCAAATTCCTACAGGAAACTCAAAGGCAATTATAGCAGAAAAGATAAAATTAAGAAGGGAAAAAGAGGAATTCACAAGTTACTAAGGGAGAGCAGAAGCAGTGTTGGCATCTTGACTCTTTTGCGCCCCCAGCAGTCCCCTGCAGGAGCAACGCTGTTTCATACGCCCCACTTTAGGGTTTCTGGGTGCACAGTGGGGGGG
>JANHFO010001250.1:244761-255371 GCA_032468095.1 Pareas carinatus | reverse complement strand
TGTAAAAGAAAGAACTGCAGCGAGAAAACAAAACTGAATAGAACAGACCCCAAAGGAAAAGGGATCCGAAACAAAATAGAAGCAAAAAAGAAGGAAAACTTTTATTATTGTTATTATTAATTTTATTTATATCCCGCCCTTCTCCCGAAGGACTCAGGGCGGCTTACAGGCAACTTAAAAACACAAAGCACAGGAGCATTAAAAAACATATTAAAAGAATTAAATAGAGCCTGAAATTAAAAAAGGGGAGCAATAAAATTATTTCCCAACTAAATTAAAATTTAAAATGCAGGAGGGCACGGCGCGGATATCCCAAGCCCACTTGATGGAACAGATGGGTCTTCAGGGCACGGCGGAAGGTCCAAAGGTCCGCGATCACTCATATAGCAGGGAGGAGGTCATTCCAGAGGGTGGGTGCCGCCACAGAGAAGCCCTCGGGGTCACCAGCTGACATTGTTTGACTGGCGGCACCCTGAGGAGGCCCACTCTGTGGGACAATACAGGTCGGTGGGAGGTATCGATGGGTAGAACGTGGTCCTACAGGTAACTGGGCCCTATGCCATGGAGTGCTTTAAAGGTGGTTACCAACACCTTGAACTGCACTCGAGAGACCACCGGCAGCCAGTGCAGTTCACGCAGGAGAGGAGTTAGGTGGGCACACCCACTCACCCCAAAAATTTCCTGCGCGGCTGCATTCTGAACTAGCTGAAGTCTCCAGGTGCACCTCAAGGGGAGCCCCATGTAGAGAGCATTGCAAAAATCCAGACGGGAAGTGACCAAGGCATGAGTGGCTTTTTGTAGGGAGTCCCGATCAAGAAAGGGGCGCAACTGCCGAATCAGGCGAACATGATGGAAGGCCCTCCTGGTGACGGCTGCCACATGATGTTCCATAGACAGCTGTGCATCCTGGATCACCCCCAAGTTGTGTGCCCTTTCCGTGGGGACCAATGTTTCCCCCCAATGGCCAGCGATGGTTCAAGCTGGCCATATTTGGATGCTGGTAACCACAGCCACTCAGTCTTGGAGGGATTGAGCTTGAGTCTGTTCTTCCCCATCCAGATCTGCACAGCTTCCAGATACCGGGTCATCACTTCCACGGCATCGTTGGGGTGGCCTGGGATGGAAATGTACAACTGAGTATCATCACCGTACTGATGGAATTCCACCCCAAAGCCATGAATGATCTAGCCCAGCGGCTTTACATAAATATTGTACAGGAGAGGCAAGAGGACTGACCCCTGCGGCACCCCACAAGTGAGACATCGAGAAGTTGACCTCTGATCTCCTGCCAATACTGACTGCGACCGGTCGGAGAGGTAGGAGCGGAACCATCGTAAAACAGTTCTGCCTATTCCCAACCCCTCCAACCGGTGCAGCAAGATACCATGGTTGATGGCTGATGGTATCAAAAGCCGCTGAGAGATCTAACAGGACCAGGATAGAGGAAGCTGCTCCATGGTATATGTGCGCATAATAATAATAAAATTAAATTTAAAATACAGAAAAATACAAAAATAGAGGAGCCGTAATACATAGTAGAGCCATATAAAATGGAGGGAATAGGACCAGCAGTCCGAGGTAGTCAGATGTTAGAGCAGCCTTAGTTTGGAGAAACCACAAGTAAGGAATGGCAATTCCAAACACAACCAGTTGGAGAACAGTCATTGTGAAAAAAGCCATCCAGTCATTTAGCCAGCAAAGTTGGTCAGTCTGAAAGTGGAAGAGCTTAGTCTTTGGAAGGGTGGAATAATAGAATAGTGAAATAATAAGGAGGGGAGTAATAGGGGGGAATAACAGAGCCATTGGGGTAGATTTAAAATATATGGCCAGCCTGGTCTAGTTGTAAAATCAGAGTTCCAAATCCCAGTCTAACCCCCAAGTCCACAAAGAAGGGGGGGCACGCTCCTCTTCAGCCAGCCTGACCATCACCCATAGCCACAGCCTCTCCCCCAATTCAGGCCAGCGTCCAGCGTTCGATGCTGTACCAGCAGCCATGAAGCCATAAACCCCCAGTCACTCCTCTGCGGTCTCAGGGCCGGCCAGATCACCGAAGGCCACGCCATCAGAGCGCCCCGGTGACGTCTTCGTTGCCACCGCCGCCGCCTCCATCTCTGACTCCACCTACTCCATCCCGCGGAGAGACGCCCCAGGCCAGTCCAAAATCCACGCTGTTCCCGCCGACCTGGGCCTCCGGAGCATTGCCAGCACACCGCGATTCCACTGCCATGGGCCCCATAGTAGGAGCGCCCGTGGAATCCGCCACCGCCGCCGCCAACATGGCACCCTAGGCAATCGCCACCTTCCGCAGAGGCCCTCCAACCGCTGGCTCCCCCCCACCGCGATGTCCCGGAGGGTGAGAAAACCCTCTTCAGGTGGGGGAAAAGTTCCCTTGGCCACTGCAGGTGATGAATCGGGCTCACCTGCAGAATCCGCCGCCGTCGCCACCGCCAACATGGCGCCAATGCTGTTGCCATCGCCGCTTCCTGCAGGGACTTTCCAGCTGCTGTCTCTCCCCCACCGCGATGTCCTGGAGGGTAAGAAAGCCCTCTTCAGGTGGGGAGAAGGTTCCCCTGGCCAATGCCAGTGGCGAAACGGGCTCAGCCGAGCCCCATCGCCTTGGACTAGCTCACCTTGTCCCTGCCTCGTTCACCAGCTCCAGCTCTACATAGGCTCCTTCACCACGGCCATTTAATGGTTTGGCTATGATGGTGGAGAGTTTTTTTAAGAAGTATGCGCATAATCTGTCAGGACCAATAGATAGGGATGGTTTTAGATTGTGTAGTGCCTTTTCAACATTATCTTCTGTAAAATCAATGAGTATTAGTTCATTGCAATCAATTTTAGTACGATTAGGAAATGTTAGACTGGATCCATTGCTGTTAACAAATACTGAACTGAAGAACATATAGAACATATTAACCTTAGTGGCTTCATCATTACAGACTTCACCGTTTTGCCCTTTCATTGGTGATATGGTTTTTGAGTCTTTAAGTTTGGTGTTTACAAAATTATAGAAGTCGTGTGTGGATTTTGTGTGTAATAACTTTTCCTCTTGCTTGCAGTAGTAATTGGTACATTCTGCTTTTATCTGATGGCATAGGGTTTTGTAACATCCTTTAAAGTTAGCAACGTAGCTAGTTTAGGTTGATTTGTTTGATTTGTTTGGAGCTATATTAGCAATTTAATTTTTTTAAATTTGCTGTAGAATCACACACCAAAAGCAAATAACCACTTTTATTTTATATTAACTGTATGAATACTCTCCATGACATTCCTACAGTAATGCATGTTTAATTGCATATGAGGAGTGCCTTCTTTTCTTATTGGAAACATTGCAGGGGTCTCTTTGAAATAATAAAAAATATTGTATTGTTTTCACAAAGGTCATTAGGAGTATACTCTTAGAACTACTTCCAGGAAAGCATGCTGCTTCTGCTCATTATCAAATGTCTATCATCCCTTGTATGATGTTTTCACTATGGTTTAGAACATAGTTCCCATCATCCCAGCCAGCACAGCCAATAGACATACCAGCTCTAAACAAAAGGGAATTGGAGTCCAGGACTTCTAGAGAGCAAACATTTCTGAGATTCCTACTTCTCAAACAATAACCTATATTTTCTAATCTTCTTCTTCAAGAAAAAAATCCCTAGAATTTCAAAATCAGAGGAAAGAAACAGAAGATAGGATAACTCTATTTTTCTGCCTATCCTGAGAGGTTTTACCATTCAATATGCAAATGCAGATAGTCATCAGTGCAGCTAACCCAAACAGCCTGTCTGTATACTGCTGTCCGGGGATTTCAGGCATGACTTACTTGATGATGCGAGGAATTGGACTTAGAGCCCACTGCATATGAAGCTGGTACTGTATTGTTGACCACCATCATGGGTGTAACAGCTCTATTCCTGAGACATCAGAAAATAATCAGGCTGACCAGAATATTGTATTTTCATGCTTGGCATGATTAAGTTCTGCCCAGATCCCAAAAGGATCTGCTCTGTACTACCAGATTACAGCTCCTAAGATCTGCTTCTTGTTCTTTCAGATCAGGCTCTCATGAGGCATGACAAGATGGCTAAGCCAGGTTTCTGATTTTTTTTAAAAATGCCATGGAAAGGCAGCTGTTGTTTACTTGCATGATGGTGGTGGTAGTGGTGGTAGTGATCTTTTACTTGACTTAGCCTGGGATAGTATATGAATCTTGGCTTTTGTTGTGGGATTTCGTGTTTTGCCTTATTTAATAAAATGGATTTAGGTATTATGGTTTTCTGGGACTACATTTACATTGTGCTAGAGCTGCAGTTTTGCCACAATAGTTATTTTTCCAGTCATTTGTGTAAGTATAAAAAAGATTTGTAATGAATATTGTTCTGATGCCTCTGCAATTCCAGAGGCTTTGTTCATTTGCAACCTGTTTGGCCAGAGCTAACCTTTCACTAAAGAATCTAGGTTCCATTTGTATGCCTGTTTTTGGTTGATCTTAACAATCTCTTTTTCACTATTATGAAGACTTTGTGGGAGAGGACAGCCAATTATACCAATTCGTATTTGCTGATAAATACAAGAGGCTTGTTCCTCTCCTCTGTTTGGTTCCAATTTTATTTTGTGAACTGTCATGAATTTGCCATCAGGTGTCCACAAGTTGCTTTTTGTTTGCATGACTTGCTCACCTTTTTGCTTCAAGGAGTTTTTGGTCCTTTCCATTCTATTGCAGAACAGCAATCAGTTCTGAAAGTATTGCTTTTGGTTTAAAGACTCTCTGCTTCTGTACATCTGTCAGGGCCAAAATAACCATGTAATGAGAGAGATGACAGTCTCCTGGTGATTTTAGATTGTGTCCAAATGAAAAAAAGTTTGTTCTAAGCAAAAAGATTTTTGAAAAGGAAAGCCAGAGAGGAGAGGGGAGGGGAGTTTTCTTTTCTACATGGTCACAGATTCTTCTGGCTGTAAATCCTGCCCCTTAGCTCAGGCATCAGAAACCTTTTGTGGCTACAAAATTTGTTCTTGTGAAGGGCCACTGCACACCCCACTTCAGCCTATTGCTGTCTGGAGGATGGTAACAAAAGGAAAAGGAAGCTATGCTACACTTTTTCCCTCAGGAGAAGTAAAGGGCAAATCAGTGCTTTGGAAATGCTGCAAGATAATATTCAACAGGATTTGCAGTCCATTTCTTTCTTAAAGCTGGGCATTGAGAAAAACAGTTGGTTTCGGAGGACAGATGTTGGGCAAAAGTTTCTCATCCAATCCCATTAAAATATGAATTTGCTATCTATTCTCCATATATAGGATTCTTTCTTGGAATGTTGAAAGCTACAGCTTAAGCATTTTCGTCTGGATGTCTAAATACAATTAAGAGTGAAGGTGTAGCTTTGATGGGGACATGGCTTGGTTAGCTCCTGATAATACTTGAGAGGGATACAGTAGACCAATGGCTCTCAATCTGTGGTTCACGGATCCTTCAGAGGCCGCAAGGTCATTCCAGGAGATCCATGACAGCTTGAAGAAATGTTAAGTCTTGGGGATCCATGGTACCAAATGTATTTAAAGAGGTTCCATGGTGAAGAAAAGTTGAGAACCACTGCAACAGTCCATTTAATGCTAAAAAAGTATTCTTGGTCAGGAAAATGTTTTGAAAGGAAACAAAAATGTAGACTGTTTGCCTTACTAGCACCCCAACTGGAATTAAATGGCATGTGCCATGCAGAATCTGACAAAGACTACTCATAGGAAACTGAGGTATCACCATACTATTTTTATAAGATTTTACAGCTACAAAGCAATTTAAAAGTAGCAAAAACCACAGCAAAACAAATAGACCTTTGAAATTAAATGATACTCTCAAATGCTAAGATTTGTGGGTCAACAAGGTAAGAAGCACAGAAAGTCCTCAGGCAGTATTTAGCAAAACAATTCAGCTTTTGTTGTCCACAGTATTATAACTAAAATATTCAAATGAGTGATGAGAACCTTTAGGGAAACACAAAATACATAAATATAGATATTTTTCACAAATAGTTGAAGACATACATACATCATCTTGTTATCGCTAGGTATTTCTAGGTATCCTCTGCACAGATTCTCCTGGTTAAAGTTGATTTTTTAAAAAGGCTTTCCCCCCATCACTTAAAATCTTTTTGTTTGTTCATTCAGTAGCTTGCGTGAATGTTTACTATAGAAAGAGCTACGTGAAAAAATAGAAACAAATCATGGATTCTAACTATGAACTGCTTGTCTGTTTTAACATGTGCTTCCCAGTTTCTCTCTTCCCCCCCCATCACCCTCTCTCTGGAGAAACATTTCAAATTGGGAGAAATTGCAATATAAAATAAAATAAATGATCAAACATGTTGGAGATGCATAATTTATACATCCAAACGTAACTTTTTTGAGCATGAAATTCAGATTACTGAGCTCTACTATAAACAAGTGAATGACACTGATGTGAAAAGCCTCATGTGTTTTATGGAAAGACTGTCACTTTGGCTACTGTATTCTCTCTAGTGGCTCTTTTCTTTCATTTCAAGCTATAAATGCAACATGAGAAGCCTGAATATGTAATCTCTGCTGTTAACTAGCTAAGAATTACAGATGTCCTCTTGCATTTATTACCCCATCATCTATTACCTAAAAGTCCAGTTCAATAGTAATGTATTTTTCCTGTTTAATGAAAAAAGACCCCTAAGTAAAAAAGATCTCCTCTTATTATTTGAATATTGTTCTTTCTTAATTTGAAAATTAACCTCCTTACAATATTTTTCTAATCACTTTTTTCCTCATTTACATATAAGATTTTCTATATACACTGCAATATAACATCATCATAATTTACTATGAGAGGAGAAGAAACCCTAGGGTCTAATCTACTTCTTTCATTAGAGGCAAGCACTTTTTTCCCAGGGCAGAAGCTTGGATACATTGGCTTTTCTGGGTTCTTCCTTTATTTAAGCCATATTTTTTATCCAAAATATCTGATACCAAAAGCTAAATTAGATGTTGCATTAAGCCACACTGATTTCATGTGCATTAAAATAGCCACTTGTGAGAGAAAGGCAACCTTGTTCAATTTTCAATCACAGCCCTATTCCTAATATATATTATGGTTTTGAATTAATTTCTTACTATACCCACTCTAAGTAGGGTTCTAGACCCCTATTTTAAGTCTCTCTGCCTTAGAGTTAGAAAATATCTGGAAGGATATGTTCCCTGAAAAACTGATCTGAACCCAAACTAGATCAGGCTCAATGTGATTATTTCCCCCCCCCCCCACAGTGAGATCTCATAAGCATATTTTTAACAACAACTCTTTTTGCAGTTCTGATATAACCAGAACTTCATGTTCTCTGCAGGGGTGCCAAAAAGTGACTACAAATATGCAATTAAAGCACTATTTAACATGCACAGATACACACAAAATGGGGAGACTTTAGTTACATGGTTAGGGCTGCCATCTTGATTTTTTTAACCAATTCCCGTGGATACACCTGCATGCATCATACCTTCTAATGGATGAATGAAGTAGAATGTAATCACACTGAAGCAACTTCTGATTATGAGCACAATACTGTAAGAGTCATCAGTTTCTAATATATAGACCATATGAAGAATGTCTGGCTTTTAATCAATTAAATAACTTGACTGGGTTCTATGAAACCTTCATTCTTAGACTGGGTAGTTTTCCAAAAGCTAGCTTTCTTGTGGCTATCAGGAAAATCCCTGGCTAAACACTTGTGTGGGAAATGAAAAAATACCCCAAAGGAACAGAATGAGAAACACTTCATAAAATCATCAAGAACCAAGTTTGTCTCAAGGGATTCATAGTAAATATTTCGATTCATTAACATTCAGCTTGGATTCAATCTGAATTTAGATTATATCAGTTCTAGTTTTTTACTGTCCCATCCAATTTCTGGCCACATCACTTGAGACAAGTGCAGGTCTCAACTATCTAACTTGCTGGCCATCATTTTATCTCACGCTTTTAAACCCTCAGTTTATCTATATGATAAATGAAGAAGAGTGCCCTACTAATTCTTTAAGGAATACTTTAGATATTGTGCTCCAAAATTCTATCTTGAAGATAAAGTTGCTTTTGTTTTGCTTTATCAGCCCTAAATGAAAATGCATGAGATTAAATTAGTAAAATCACATAATAGGTTAATAGTATTCATCCTACACATTTACTGTTTGTGCTCAGGTATCTCGAAAACAGAAAGTAGACCTGGGATCTGAGCAATGTTGATAGTGAATTACGGTAAGTGTTTATAATTTGTCTGAGGTAAGGGCAGTACTAAAGAGTAGATAACAATCAACACAATTTAAATTAAGTAAAAACTGTTAATACAAATGCTTCTTACTAATAGTTTCCACCTTTGAATAATTTCTGCCTCCTGAAATTATAATTCAATACCAATTTTCGATGAAGCTGCTAGACTGTACTAAATATTTTAGATCTCCTAGGAGTTCAGTTTTTCACCTTGAATTTAGAAGAATAGCATGCAGTTCAGAAGAGCCTTAATAGAGAAATAGTTTAGGTTTAGTCAGTGAGCTTGGGGTGATGTTAATATCAATACCTCTTAATTAACTAGAGTTCTGGCCACTCACCTTGATGATCTCAAGAATGAGCTTAACAATTCTAGTTAGGCCATAATATTTGTGCAACCATACTTGAGATGGTAGATATGGTCAGGTAGAGGTGGGGTGGGTGACTAGTTAATAATACTGGGAAATAAAATTATTTTCTTCAAATAGAAGACAATTCAATTCAATTTCATGGAATGATTATACACCCATTACTTTTCTTCCCAAGAGCAGTACTGAGATTTCACAGTCATTCTGTCAGATAGTTCAGCTGAGATTTGTCTTTTAACACAATACTATACATGTCTACTTAGAAATAAGTCTCATGTACCATAATTTATGTATTTCAGAATTCAAAGTAAAAGTGAGGAGTTATAAGGCTGTTGAATTCATTGCATGTGTATACAAAATAAATGAAATGAAATGAAAAAAAACTGTCTCAAAACATTGTTCTATCAGACATGTCAGATAATACTACAATGTAAAACAAATAGAATACAATGTAAGAGTCCAGCTGATTGTATACCAAAATAGATTTAAGTATATTTTTAAAAAAGGAAATAGAAAGACCCAAATTTCCTCGTAAGAAGGGAAGTTCAAGTTTGTTCATCATAGCTGAATGAAATTTTCAACCTGACATCTCATCTGTACATTTTCACTTTAAGTTCACAAAGTGAGTTTAGACAAATTGTTCTTCCTTTGTGCATCCTTTACAAGGATTTTAAGACTACAGTAAATATGCTCTTTCAAGTTTCTTGGACAAAGGGCAATATGCAAATGTGAAAAAATGTGTGATACCTTCACATCTTAAGGAGCTTTATTCAATATATGCATCAGTTGGTACTCTTTCTTCAAAATATGTGACACTTCCTTTGTATAGTGGGATGTGAACATGAATCTGATTGTAACTGCATGGTGTGTGCAGCTGCAGCGCTCTATTTCTGTTGGCAAAGGCTTAGTTCCTTCACTCTTTTTTTCTCTATCTCAACAATTATGTAACAAGAGCCAAAACATTGATTAAATTATTTCCATCCAACAACAAATGGATGGCAATATCAAAAGAGACTAAGATGCTTAATTTGCTATGTTCAGTCATATCCTGATTTTTAAAAGTGTTTTAAACCTGCAGAAAATTAGGTTGGTCTCTTTCTTTGTTTATTTTGAGATACTTTTTGCATCTCTGCTTATTAACATGTTAACCGAGCTATCTCCTCATGTTTTTTGTTGCTTTATAATTGGCATATCTTTTTAAAAATGAAGGAAAGTCCTTTTTTAAAAGTTCATTAGAACAATATATAATACATTTTTGCTAGGAGGAAATACCAAAAAACCAGCTGCTTTTAAAAACATATTTTTTTTAACTAAATATAACCACCACCACCTTTTTCTTATTGCAAGGAACTAACATTACATTGCATCTGAAAAAGATTTTCTACCATAATATATATATTTAAAACACATGCTTTGACTATGGATTTTTCCAAACATGCAATTCCTAGCATTATTGATCAAAGGAAATGATCCTTGTAGATTTCTGAGATAAGAAAAATGAAGATAGAGGTGGGTTACATTTAAAAGAAAGCAACATTTGAATCCTCTTTTGATTTCCATAAATGGGACTGTATGTTGGTCCAGCAAAAGCTTTCCCTGGAAGCACCCTTTGAGTAGGCAGGCAAAACATCACATTACTTATCACTTTGAGGAACTTAGAGTGTCTTTGTCTTGCACAGTCTTGACTTTAAATTTTGTATTTAGAATGTCCAGCTTGTATAACAAAAACTTATGTCTAGTCACTTATGTCCTCATAAGTTTATGTCTAAGGGAAACAATGTAAAAGACTTGGACATCTTCACTTACTTATCTATGTACAAAGACTGGTCATGCAAACAATATGACATTTCTATAGGCAAAAATTTAAATTTGCACAAAACTTGCTATAAGAATATTTCTCTCTCCTTATCTCTTACATCTGTAATACACACACAGATTTTTTTTTACTTTCTCTCCATCCCCTCCCGTATCCTACCCAA
>JANHFO010001250.1:74609-99283 GCA_032468095.1 Pareas carinatus | reverse complement strand
GTCTTATATCCCCAGTCAATAGGGGAATGTAATTGTAGAAAACCAAGTGTTACGAAAGGAGGAGGAGGAGGGGAGAAATGACAAAATAACTGCATTGCATCTAGAACATGCAGCTATCCAAAATTTAAACTCGCAGCAAATGCACTGAACACGGCTATAATGAAGTATGATAAGAACTGCAAGGCAGTAAATTGTAAACAACCAATGGCTCCACTCAAGTAATTTAAAAGAATGCTAAGTTGTGAAGTGAAGGGTTGCAATCACATAGAGATATACTAAAACCATTGTGTGATTGAATTTAACACATAATTATTTATATAATTCATAAACTGATTTTTGTATGATTCGTAAATGATGGGTTTGTATTTAGTACAGGTTTATACATTGTAGTTTTTAAATATAATTTCACATTATATGTGAACCTGTCCATTTCATAAGCTATAATCATTTGATGCAGTGTTATTTTTTATTCTGCAAGAACAGATTCTTTCTATCTATTTCATGAGGTAAGATTCCATGTTACCTTTTTAATGCCACTCTTTGAGAATATAGCAAGCAGATGGCATGGTTGTCTAATAGGGATAGTTCCATTCTTCCATGCTGTGAAGTTAATACTACCTTATTTTTGTAATAACAGCATTTCCATATATTCATTAGTCACACCTGCCAATGTGTTTATTGCCTTGTGAATGTGTCTCTCTTTCTGTGTACATACATACAAACATACATGCATACATACATACGCATGCCACAATAAATGTTACTACAATTCAGAAACCAGGTTTTTTTTTATTGAGTATGACATTTCTTATGAAAATATTCTTTTGGCAAATACACATCACAAAGATGTCATCAAAATATAAGCAGTCACTGAGCATATTTCTTATTTATTCTGATAGTTGTTTCATAGCCTATAAATCCTTTCCCTCCTGTCCCACACACACTTTTTGTTTTCATTTCTGCTTTATGCCAATAAGGCAGATTCTTTTTTCCTATAATTTAATTTGAAATATTATCTTGTCATTGAAAACTCCATGGCATTATTTTATTGTTTTATTTTCATATAATGGACCTTCTACTTAAAAGTTATGTTTTACATATCATCCTATATAAAAACCTTAAAAGAAAATATGGGTAAAGAGAGTTTTAATTTACATGTGCATTTAAACTGGAAAGATTCAATGAAGCTTGTTCTCCTTTGCATACACAATGTATATAATTGTTAAAAAGGGCAATATTTTTCTAGTGTTATTTAATGTTCTAGAAGATATATCTATAATGTTCAAAATTGTGGTGTTTCATGTATATTTTGAATGAAAAATTGATTATGTGCCATCCAATAGGTATCAGATCTTAGCAACCACAGATTTTCTCCATAAAAGTGAGAAAATGTGCATCACTAATTATTTTGTATATTTTCATTACATATCAATAATAACTTATTTGAAGATTTAAAAAAATTAGTAATAGGAATCAAATTTTATCTGAAAGGCTATGAATTAAGTTTAAAGAAATTAGATTGTATTTGAAGTTTTAGAATGAAGCTGAAGAGTTGTAACATACCAGGACAATACTTTTATTATCATATTAGGAACATAGGAAACTGCTTTCAACCAGTCCAACTATTTGTGATTATTCCTCAACCCTGATGACATAATCCTTCTAACAGTATTAAACAGTGCATCCAAAGATGATAGTCTGCCACTCAATTAACTGAAGACATTTCAGACCATTATTTGTATGAGTTATAATTAATGTGAGTGAAGACAAAAAGATTTGAAGAATAAGTTATCTAATGGTAATGATTGATATGTTTCTCAGTAAGCATCATTTTAAAAAAACAAAGAGGTAATGCTGGTTGTAAGTAGATGCTGCTTTACAGCTTTAAATAAAAGGATATATTAAAAATGAATGATAGGTCACCCAGTCTTGAAGACTCTTGATATTTACCTAGATCAGCAGGAGACAACCTTCTCAAGATAGAAGCTTGGCTTATCGGGTACCCAGAGAGCTACAGACATGACCTTGGGGGTCAGGGGGGGACTATGCTGAAATGATTACAAAAACAAAAGCATTAAAAGCCCAGGAAAAAGTGAAAGTATAAGAAAGAATCTCAGACTGGCTATATTCTAATCCGCAGGGGTATAAGAGGGAAGGAAGATAAAATGCAGTCAGATGTTCAGGATTTTATTACCATAGCCTATGTAAATAAAATATAGTTCGAATCAAACTAATGGAGTCTGTTTTTTGACCTGATCTACCTTGAAGGGCTGACAACAGGAAAGAACCTTCTTCTGTGTGGCTCTCACTCACTTCCTCAGGAGATCTGTTTGATCCTCATTCTCTAAGTATTTAGGGAAATGATAACATCATCTCTCTTGCCAAACACGTATTTGCTAACTACTTTAAAAATTTATTTTGATTTTTAGTTTAGTTGCATTTTAATGCTTTGTACTGTATTTTTAGTCATTGCAGGCCATCTTAGTAGAATATAATGAACTGAGTATAAATGCAATAATAATAAAATTTTCAATCAAAAGTTTTATTCAAAGTATTCAACCAATTAAAACCTAGAACTAGGTTATGTTAAATGACACAAGATGTTCGTTTCAGGATAGTATGATTAAAATTTGTCATTTAATAAGCCTTTTAATTTTTATTTTCAAATTACAAAAGCAAGACAGAAGTAATTGTTACTATTATAATCCAGACTATAAATAAAAGCTGTTTTGATTAACTATTAATGGAAAGTAAATTCATTTTACATTTGAACATATTATAAAACCCAGATATTATTTATTTCACTAACTCTGATTACTTCTGTTTTGAAATATAGAACCATCTACTAACAAAGACCTTTATAATGACTTGTGCTTAGATTTTATTCTAAATTTATGGTAGTTAATCAAAGAATGTTTATTATTAAATTAAATGTTGTATCTACAGTATATCTATTTACCATAAAGTTAGGATAATACTTGATGTTCTGAAATAGAATAATCCGTGTTGAAAATTATTGCTCTAGATTAACATGCTATCTTTATTTATTTTAGATGCCCTACAAACTGGTCAGGTACACAGTGTGAAAGACCAGCTCCTAAGAGCAGCAAATCTGATAACATTAGTACAAGTAAGTTGTTTTTGTTTAATAATGCTAGCATTTAAGTTATTATTTTTACTGTAGGGAATATGCAGTATTTTAAATTGTGGAGCTCACTGTCTTTATAGTTTCTGCATTTATGGAGAACATGGGAAGAGAGAAAAGGAATTAAGGAATAAAGGCTCAATATGCAAAATGATTATTTAATAAGAAGAAGAAAAGAATGATAGCTGTACATCTGCAGAAGAAAAAGTTTGAATATAATTGGAAATGAGGCTACGCTCTCAAGATAAATTGTGGTCATATGGAAGAATTAGGATGGGCTAAATCTATAGCTAGTTACTTGAATTTGGTCCTTTTGATCAATATGAGTTAAATTATGATTAAATCTTCCTTTCGATTTCAGAATGGGACCTAAATTTAACAATCTAAATACTTAGTAATAAATTACATATAATGCAAACTTTGGTGATTTGAGTTAGCCGCACAGATAACTTTCAGATCAGTAAAGGATGAACCTGGTGATTTCAATCAAGCAAATTTCAAACACAAAAAAGAGCTATGGTATATAGAATGAGAGAGGTATATTCTATTCAAATATTTCTTTTTTTTACAATTTTTTGCTTAATAACAAAAGCAGTCTTTAACAACAATGTAGAACAAATATGGCAAAGATAAAAAACATATTATAATAAATCATTTTAACAGTAAGCCGTACAGTTTTATACATACTTATCTAAGGCAAATATTATTCAAATACTTATATGTTTTAATATAGTTATATAAATATAATAATTATCCTATTTTTTATTATTTAACTTTTTACTTTAAACACTTGTATTCAATATGTAGAGCTAGTCATTCATAGATTACAGTATTCCATCATCTAATAGGTATCAAAAAATCAAAGACAATCCATTATATATAAAACCTGAAGAACCGTTATCCTTCCACTTCCTCCTTTCCTTTAACCTTCTGTATTTGTCCTGCTTAGATTAATTTTCAGATGTTTTGTCATCTATCACCTGTTTTAATAGTTAACAGTTTCTACTCCTTTAGTTTTCTAGCCATTTATAGAATTTTGTCCATATTTGGTAAAATTCAGATTCGTCTTTATCTTTTAGTCTTATTGTTAATCTATCTAGTTCCTCAGAATCCATTTTATTTCTTATTATTTCTTCTTCTTGTGGCATCTGTTCATTTTTCTAATATTTTGCGAATACTAGCCTTGCTGCTGTCAGTATATGTAGCATTAAATATGTGTTTTGTGTATTTAATCTTTCTGCAATTATACCCAATAAGAATGTTTCCAGTTTAAATTCTATCGACAACCCTATTCTTCCTGGCCCATAGAAAAAGTAGTCTCCATTTTTTTTCTCTTAGCTATGCTTTCTGGCCAAGCTGCTTTAAGGCCTTCAAGGTGAAAACTTTCAAGTACTCCATTCCAATATAGCCACAGATATGACTACCTGCATGGCTTGCCATGGCCTGTCCCCTTAGTTCAGTGCCCCCCAACGTTTTGGGCAGCAGGATCCAATTCTGTAGAGAGAGGTTTTTCCACAGAACAAAGGGGTGCCTGCAATCTGCAGATGGGGCGTCACTTGTTTGCAAAGTCTGGTTGCTGGCATGCTGCAGACCAGTGTCGGTCCACAAGACCAGGGATTGGGGACCCCTGTCTGAGCTGATCACTACCATGTGCAGCCATTTCCTCTAGGGCTCCCAGATTGTTTAGATCTCTGCTCCGTTTCCTTATTCTTGTAAAATTTACAATTTCAAAAATGTAAAACGCAGACAATTACTTGTTACTTTAACTACAAGTGGGATCAGCAACTTTTAAAAATGAAAATAGCATGATTGCAATGTTTTTTTTTCAGCTTTCATTTGCTTTACAGCATTAGAAAGATGTGATGCTAAACAGTTGACTGAGCTCAAAAGCCAGTGAAGGATTCTAGAACTCAACTCATGAGGAAGCTGGGTAAAGGGGCAAATATTACAGTCCCCCCACACACACTTCCTCATGATTGGGAATGTTCATTCTGGAGTTGAGATAATCAGCAGGAAGGTAAGTGAAGTTTGCACTTATATTCACGGGAGAGGAAAGGATTACAAGAGAGTAACCAGGCATACATGTCAAAAAAAATGCATTAGCAAAGTTATTTGCTCAGAAAACTTTTTCTATAAGCCATGAGCAACCTAGAAGGCAAAACCCTTTAGTGTGAAATTGATTACGGTCTGGTCAGTTTCAGGCAGCAGCTGCCCAGTCTTCTAATCAACTAATTAAGGTCACAGACCTGAGCTTGTTAACTTGCCTTTAGCACATTTTAGGGAAATGCTGAACTGCAGAGAAAAGAGGCTCAGAGAAAGAGAGATTGTTTAGGCAATCTTTCTTTTCTGCAAGGGGGAAAGGAGAGGAAAATTCAAAACTGGGCCAGGTGCAGAACAATGTCTGTTAATTTGCTGTTATGGCAAACATGTGACAGACGGGGAGAAATGCTGCATAGTTAGTAAATATGAGCACTTGTTGCTAGGTTACCTTTTTATTACTGTCATAACTCTGAGTGGTTGCTGTCCAAGGCAGTCACTACATGAGGACTACCTGTGTAAATACTTTTTTAAAATGTTTTTAAAATTCTATCCATGTTCAGTTCATTAAGACAGAAATGTTATGTTAAATAAAAACTTTTTAAAAAGAAAGGGAATTACATAAAATTAAAATAGCAGAGTGCAGAAAGAGACAGGGAGGGTATCTAAGAGTGGAAGCAAACAGGATGCAGGAAAATGCAGTAGAATCAATTCCTAAAAGTCAAAACCATACACCAGGAGACCCACCTACACAAAGGCCATCCATTAATGACAGGCATGAAGGACAAAAAGGAAGGGATTGGTCAATCACTTCTCTGTGCTGCCCTTAATCCAATGTACAACCAATGGGATCCCATTGTCAAAACACAGCAATCCATGCTCTGAAATTGACTTAATAGCCTGGAACAAAGTTCCCCAACATTTTTGGTTTTGTGGACTGGCGGGGAGGGTGGAGAGGGGATGGTTCTGCACAAGTGGCTGGCAAGTGAGTAAAGCTCCATTTGCACAAGTGATGAGCATGTGTACCCTGCCGCCCATACAAATGGAACATGCACACACACACTCGCCTACTGCTTGTGCATGCGTGTGTGTGCTTGCTAGCTGTTTCCACAGCCCAGTTGCAAATTCCTCATTATACCATTAGTGGGCTATGATCCACAGGTTGTGGACCCCTGACCTGGAAGACAAGCAATTTAGACTGCTGTGTGGAAATGTCCTGTGTTCTTTGTTATAGCTCAAACAGACCATGAAGCCCTGAGATCCTGGATACAAATGGAAGAGCATGAAGGACAGTTTTCTAAGTTGAATAATTTATTCTTCACCGAGAGCAAAAAATATACTTCCACTAATAGGAACAAGATAATTTTTTCTGTTGATACAACAGCTATTCAACCCCGTTTGAGGGTGGCAGACCGAAAAAAGGTGTCTGGAAGGAACAACCTGTGTTCAAAATAAATATATTGATTTCAAATGATTTTTGCTTTTGTCTTTTGTTGCTTGCAGAAGTACAGTTTAAATAATGTGACATTTCCAGAAAATCCAGGACAATTTGATAGTTTGCTAATGTGCACAATACTCAGAAACAAAAGTACACTGATTAGTTCTTAATTACCTAGTTTTTAATGCTGAGAAGCTAAGGAATTTGATAGAGAAAATATATTTAACTTAGTCAATCCCTCTAAAGGTAATACTTGACTTACAACCATTTCTTTAGTGACTTTTCGAAATTACAAACAGCGTTGGAAAAAAGTGACCTATGACCATTTTTCACACTTATGACCAATTGTCAACTAATCAAAATTGGGACACTTGCCAACTGGCATGTACTTATGATGGTTGCAGTGTTCTGGGGACATGTGATCCTCTTTTGTGACCTTCTGACAAGCAAAATCAATGAGGGAGCCAGAGTCAAGCATGTTAGTAACAACTGAAGTGATCATAAAATGGCATATAGCACTCGTCTGATGCCGAAATAGTCTAAAACCACTTAACCATTTAACAACTGTCCTGCTTAGCAATGGAAATTTTGAGCTCGATTGGGGTCGTAATTCAAGGACTTCCTGTATTATTATTTGTACTGGAACATGTGCTTTGTTATGATCCGCCTTGGAGGATAAGGTCCCAAAGTCCTTCATGTCTTAAAATAATAAAAAACATTAGGTCATTTCTACATTAAGAACTGCTTCATATTTTAGAATTGTCAAATATCTAAGTTTGGAACTTAGATATTTGACAATTCTAAAATATGAAGCAGTTCTTGATAAAAAAACATTAGGTCATTTCTACATTATTTTAAGACATGAAGGACTTTGGAACCTTACCCTCCAAGGCGGGTCATAACAAAGCACATGTTTGGAACTTAGATTTTTACTGAGTCAGTGTCTCTGGCCAAGTAAGGAAATTAAAAATATAACCAACTAGTCAAATATAACTGTAATGTATTGAGCTCAATGTAAACTGCTTAGTCATTGCCCTAAAGTAGTTGAAGCCTGTAGGCCCAGACTGCCTATCTCCAGGGGTCACTCGCACAGGAAAATCCTTAATTGCCTATTGGCTGCCTCCTAGAGGTCAAACTGTATACAAGCTTGTTGTGCAGCTGAATTGCTGGGCTTTCACAAGTGTTCCTGCTTGCTGTAAGATATACCTGTGCTTCGCTTCAATAAACCTGGGTTCTGTTCTACAACTGGTGTCTTCCATGCCTAAAGAACTGACTACACAACAATAATATTAATAGTCTGCATCAGAATAACTTACCTAATCAGGCCCAAGACTGAGACCCATAAATCTTGTTAGAATTGAGCTATAGTCATAGAACAAACTGACTACAGAGCTCTAGTGGCAGAGTGACTTTTCTTGTTTTGTACAACCCTTCCATATTGTCATAATAAGAATGCTGCTGTAATTTTGTATAGCCTAAGATATTTTTTCTAACAAAATCGGTAGGATTTAAATAGACGAGTAGCATGTATTTAAAGAATCACACTGGTAATTTTTTTTAAAAAAATCACTGATTTATTTCCAAGGAATAAAAATCAGAACTATTCTGTTTTTAACAATACATACAGTATATTAATGTGAGCAGTTTTGTAGAAACTAATGAATAAGTGGCCATTTCTCTATCTGGGCAAGTAAAATTAAATTGAATAAAGTTGTCAACTCATAAATGCTTTGGTTCTTTCCATGTAGAAGATAAAAATAAATAAGACCCAATATACACTATGTAAAACTGTTGAGGATATGAATGTCACGTCTTAGAGAGGCTGTGTCAAACAGCAGAATGTTAATGGATCCTCACAACAGTTAATAGTGTAATTTAAATCCTGTGCAATAAAAAAGTGGAGTGTCAGTTAAAGAAAATTAGATAGAAAATAGTCAAGTTTGTAGAGAAGGCAGCAAAAGTTTGCAATAAAGGTAGGTTAATGAAAAAATATATTTATTTATACTATCTTTTAAAGCTCTGTTTTCATCCAACACTCTTAAAAGAAACCAATCCAAACCAGTAAAAATTCAATAACATAAAATGTGAAAACATTCAAAAATTAAACAGCAGAACAAAATCAATAGCAAAGCTAGAAGCTTCAATTAAACTACTAAACCAGTGGGATGGAAGAGTAACTGAAAGCCTTAATTTGAGATGGAGAAGAATATCCCTAGCTTATTGTGTTACATCTATACCAGTGAAATTATATTTTATTGTTTTGACAGTCATAAACAAGTTCCCAAGACATTGGAGACATTAATACACATTTTTTTCAAAAGTGTATTGAACAGACATGTGACAAGAATATTTGTCCTCAAGTTGTTCAGATATTAATCTATCAAGCTTTAAAGGCTTCAGATAAGTCACAAATGCCAGCAAGGAAAAACAAATGATTTTTCCATGTAACACAGAAACTCTAACAGCAAGCAGTATCAAATAGAATCATCAAATCCCCAAATCCTTGACTGCTAAACTTATTTTGCAGTCAACACATTTGGAATCGCAGTTTAGAATTGATATATTTGGTATTCTATCAAAGCTTTTATGCTAAGATGAAAAACAGTGCAAAATCCAAATAATTTGTTTTTGGACTATTTGAGCAGATTAGTGCTATATATTAACCTTGCTTCTCCTCCATAAATAGATCATCATCATCATCATCATCTCCCAGTGAGACACTACCTTGATGGGGCTGTGGGGCTTGTGTACTCTGAGGAAGATGAGATCTATGTCAGAGATTCAACCATACTGAACAGGTCTCATCAGAAGAGTCAGAAAAAGAGTGTCTCCTGGGTAAAAATATATAAATCAGAAAGCCATACTGACTTGAATGTTGGAGTTCCTGAATATCTGGTGAAAAATGGGCTACAGTGTTAAAGTTATATGGGTTGCGATCCCTTTAAGAACCCTACAGGTTGGTCTACTGAATGGCTGACCAGCTGAAATAAGCTGAGTCACACCTATCACAATTAGACCAGGACCTAGAATATATAAGCAGCAGACTTGAATTCACTCTCTCTCTCGCTTGGTGACTCTCGCCTTGTGATCTACGTCTCTGTTTTGGTTCCTGTATTTCTGTTTGTTGCTGGCCAACTTTGTTGGTGAAGATACTGCAAAATCAACTTGCTAACTTGGTTAGTAGAAGGACTGCTTGACTGTGTTTTGATAACTGAACTGTTGACTTTGAGATTGGACTGTGTTTGACTATTCTGAGTATAAAGGCTTTTTATACTTCACTGCAATCTGTCCTTGTGTAATACTGGCTTACACTGCTACTTTCTAGGACAGGCACTTTTGTTCTGCACACCATCCTTGCAAGCAAGGAACCTGCATGTGGCCAACATTGGTTATAAGCCAGGGTGCCCTGACACTCCCTATGGGAGAAAGCAAAAAGGAGCTCCAAAACACCAAAAACAAACAAGACATAGAATTTCATTTTGTTTCACAGATGTGCATAAATCTCTATTGCATCTCAAAGAAAGTTCAAATTGATGTTTTGTTGTACGTTTTATCATAGTAATACATTTCTTTAAAATTCATGTGGTCTTTTGACAAGAAAGATCAGAACAGCTAAAACATTTTTTTCAATGATAATGTGTGCTTGACAATATTGGATACTGAGAAAGACCAAGTGTAACAAGACAAATGCTATATAGCCAGCTCCTAAAACTACATAGTCTGTAAGAAAAACCAGCCAATTAATCTTGGACGAAATAAAAACTAACTGCAAGTAGCAGAAAACAGAAAATGATCTATGATAATACAAGCAGAAGAAAGATTACAAAGGACAATTATGTTTGGCTTAATTAGACAACAAATTAATAGGGTAAATATAAATTACAAAACTGTCCTTGAACAAGCAAGAGATTATTCTTAGAGCCAGGATTAGATGAGTGGCATTTGCCCATGCAGATATCAAACTCAGCTTGATCACACTTAACTTATTCATAGAGGATAGTCAAAATTTAAAAGTGAGGAAAACAAATTTGAAGGATCAGGAGAAGACAAGGAATAAGACATACCTTATTACATACAGGAGGTGGCCAAAACTACACTTGTTCATTCTAGGAACTGTAGCTGTAGGAAGGATGAAAGCCTCATGATTGCATAGGAAGGGGAAAAATATTTAAGTTGGAGAAAATAAGAAAGAGTCATATAGCCATTCTTGACTATAAGTTATTTCCCCAAATGCAAGGGAGAAGATTAAATATATAATTAATATTTATGTTTTATTTATATTGACAGAAAAGTTACTAAATATGCATCCTGAAATGTGCTAGCATCATTTCATACTAACAATGGGATATGTAGTGATGATAAATTCCTTAAGTCAAGATGTGGTTTCTGATTATTCCATCTAGACTTTCCAAATTTCTCTGACTCCCAGATATAATCATCACTTTTTATTTTATTTCACCTTTCAATTCTTTAGATTAAAGTAATATTTTTTTTGAAACTTTGATTTCCTACTAGCAAAAGAAAAGAAAAAGAAAATAAGAATGGTCATAAAGCAAGGACTGCTTGCATTAAACAATGTTACCCATCATTCAAATCACCTGGCCCTATTCACAATCCTGCAAGAGAATGTTTTAAAATATTAATGGCAGATGATTTTTTTTATTGGATTGGGAATGAGTTGGGGTAGTTTACTGCCAGATATGAAGAAGGCACTTAAGAGTCTTTTTATGCATCATGTGATCCAGCCTTGAAATAACCTTGTAGAACTTGAATTAAAATGATGATGGCTTGCATCATTAGTAAGGCATTTGAGAAAGTAGACCACAACCTACAACTTGTTAAGATAGAAAAATGTGGGTTAGACAGCATCACCACCAGATGGGTTCATAATTGGATGACAAACTGCACTCAATATGTAATTCTTAATGGAACTGCATCTACCTGGAGGGAACACTGAGCTCTGTCTAATGAAATTAAATTCACTGGTGCAAAAAGTAAGGCTTTACATTTAAGCAAGGAAAACCAAATGTACACCAAATGTATAGAATAGGTAGTTAAATAGTAGTAGCTGCAAGAGAGTTCTGGTGGAAAATAACTTAAATATGACCCAGCGGTGTGCTGCAACTGCCAAAAAGCCAACAGACTCCTAGGCTACATTAACAAAGGGATTGTCAAGATTGAAACTTTAACACCAATGTGTCTCTTTGTTATCAGCTTGCCATTTTAGAGAAGGGAAAGAGGGAGTGATTTGAAATTGAATAGAGGGAGAAACGAAACCTCCACAATCCTGCTGAAGACTGTGAGGGCCTAAAACTCTTTCAGGAACATTGTAGCAAGTGTGGGATTGAAGCGGATGGTTCCCAATGCAAAGTGAACCCGTTTACTTGGACCACAAGAGAGGTTGTGAGCTTGGCTGGGGAAAACTATTAACTCTATGAACTTGTGTCTGGGAACTTCAGAGTTAGTTTTGCTTTGATTGTACCAATGCAGTGTATTCAATAAACAGCAAGACTTTTGGAATCAGAATGACCCAGGAGTTTTATTTGGATTCTCCAGCTGGACTGTTGGCAGGGATAGAATCAAGATTATGTGAAATGTTAACACCTCTTTGTAATGTCTTGGTAAGACCACACTTGGAATATTGCATCCAGTTTTGGTTGTCATGATATCAAAAAGATGCTGAGACTCTAGAAAGAGTACAGAGAAGAGCAACAAAGATGATTAGGAAACTGGAGGCTAAAACATAGAAAGAACAGTTGCAGGAATTGGGTATGTCTAGTGTAATGAAAAGAAGGGCTAGGCATGACATGATAGCAGTGTTCCAATATCGATGGGGCTGCCACAAATAAGATGGGATCAACCTATTCTCCAAAGCACCTGAAGGAAGAACAAGAAGCAATGGATGAAAATTAATCAAGGAGACAACCAACCTAGAACTAAGGAGAAATCAGTGGAGCAACTTGCTTCCAGAACTTGTAGGTTTTTAAGAAGAGAGTAAACTACCATTTGTTTGAAAGGGTTTGCTACTGGAGATGAACTAGAAGATCTCCAAAGTCCCTTCCAACTCTGTCATTCTTTTCTACAAACTAGAATAGTTGGTTTGCCGCTAAAACAAAGTTTCAGAATGATATGTGAATTAAGTTCACCTCTCAGTTAGATTAACTCAAAAACCTGCTAGATAAACAAAAGGAAGAACAATGTATACTTCCTCTTTTGGAGGAAGGATGGGTGCAAATAGAGAAAAAAACACCAAAATATATGAATATGAGTATTTATATAGTAAATGTAATATAGTAATCACTGACAATACCATACTCATCCAGCAATTTTAAAGACATACAGGTACTATAGCTCTTGACCTATGACAACAATTGAGCCCAAAATGTTTGTTTCTAAGTGAGACAGATGTTAAGTTAATTTTGCCCCATTTTATGACCTTTCTTGCCACAGTTGTTAAGTGAATCACTGCTTAGTTAGGTTAGTGACATGGTTGTTAAGTGAATCTGGCTTCCCCATTGGCTTTGCTTGTTGAAACATCACAAAAGGAGAACACATGACCCCGGAACACTGCAACCATTGTAAATATAAATCAGTTGCCAAGCCTCCAAATTTTGATCACATGACCAAGGGGATGCTGCCACAGTCATAAGTATGAAAATGGTCAAAAGTCACTTTTTTCATTGCTGTTGTAACCTTGGACGGTCACTAAGTGAACAATGGTAAGTTGAGGACTACTTGTACTCTTTTACTTCCCTCTCATTGTAGGACTTCCTTTCTCAGAAAGTTATAGAAACTGTTATAATATTTAAAATTCTAACCATGACTTTTTGGACAGACACTCTCTGGTACTCGTCATTTCAGTGAATTTAATGGAAAAACAGTTCTAGGGCAGGTCCCATTATTGCTCTCTTAACTTATTTAATGTATAATGACATTTTGTGTCACTATAGAGATTAACTTTTGAGAAAGGAAACTCTAACATTCTGGGAAGTGCATTAACTGGATTAGGAAAGCCACTTAAACGCTTTTCTAAACCAAGCTACAATTGAAACAAGAAAATAAGATAAGTGAAAAAATAATGAAAAAGTCAGAGAATTTACAGGCAAGTAAGCTGAAGAGATATGGTCAATGCACCAAATAGTGTGTCAATATGTTTCAGACAAGGAGATATTTCTTTCACTGATTCTATTTATGATTATCATGATCAAAATTTTGTCAGGTACCAAATATAAATTTAAGCATACACATACTCACAAACTGCTGTGACTTTGAACATAACAAATGTTTATTACTGTGGTTCCCTGCATTTAGCTAATGCTTTTTGTGTCCAAGATAATACTTGGCCTGGCAGAACTGCAAAAGCTATTTTTCTCCAGGGACATTGTTCTGAGGATCAAACTATACAAGTGACATTGCTCATTCTTTGAATAATGGTTTGCCCTTGAGCATGATTTTTTTTCCTTTGACCAACAGTCACTCATGCAGGGGAGGAGAAAATGGGAGGGACCCTAGATTAAGAAATGGATGTCTGTAGAAAAGTTGTGACTGCTTTCTTTGGTGGAAAAATTTCCCATTGGAGAAAATCAGACTTCAGATCTCTGAAAATAACAGATGTGTAGGGAGAAAGAGTAGGTACCAGACCCATGGCAGGAGGCAGAGATTAAAGCACTTTTTGTTGTATACTTATCACTTACCAGACTTTCTGGAGCCAGCCGAGACTGATCCCTCTGGTCTGCATGGGCTGATCAAGAAGCAAGAAATAATAGGCTATTGCTGATTGGCTAAGATGAAACCACGCCAAGTATAAAAAGACAGTAGCCGGCTTTTGCTGCTGCTAGAATTTAGTTGCTTGTGTTTCATTGTTAATAAACGTTTTGGTTAATTGCATTCTGAAGCCTCCAGTCTCATTATTTGTCCAGCTAACACCTGGTGTCAAAGGTGGGATTTGGATACTGAACAAGGATGACTAACGGAGACTGGCTTACTAGATTCCCTGACCTGGTGATCAGCAAAAGAGACCGCTGCATGGAGTGAAAAATGTCATCAATTCAACCACTGACACTGTTTGACGCAACCAAAGAACAATGGGACATGTACCTCATTCGATTTGATTTTTTCATTGATGCCCATGACGTGCTGAACTTTTCCGAAAAAAGAAAGAAAGTGCTGTTCTTAAGTCATTGCTGCTATGAGGTTTTTGACATGACAAAAAACTCCGCGGAACCAGAAAAGCTCCAAGACATTTCATGGAAAGATCTCATGGACAAACTGAAAGCTCACTATGCATCAGCCCCATCGATGTACGTGAAATGCTACGAGTTTCGGCATAGAATGCAGAAAGAAGGGGAGTCCTTCAGCCAATACTTGACTGCACTCAGAAAAGCATTGGCCCATTTCCAATTCATTATTTGGAAGAGGTTCTACTAGACCAAATATCTCATTATTCATTCAGCTAACAATTTTCTATATCCCTTCTCTTTATCATGGGACTGTTTTAGGCTATTTCTTTACCCTGATATTAAGGGGGGGGAATTACATCTTGTTTTACACTGATGAAAAATTCCATAGCAGGGTTGCTATTCACAAATAATTTTGAATAAACTTTGAATAAAGGAATACTATTGGGTCTGAGGAAGTTGACGCAGTCCTTAGGACTGTGATCTCAGCTAGCTGCTCTTTAGAGCCAGGCCCTTCCTGGCTTATTAAAGTGGTCCCAGGGAGGTTGGGCGAATGGAATGTAGAGGTGGTGGTTTTTTCTTTAAGTGAGTTTTTTTATTTTATTTCTTAAGGGGCCTTGGTTGAAATGTCCCCCCTCAAAAATCCATTGCTGGCGTCCCATGCTGGACAGTTTTTATATGTAACATCCCATTTTGGGGAAAGGTGGTTGAAAAGGTGGTTGTACAACAGCTTTAAAGGACATTGGAGGAAGAAAATTATCTGGATCCTTTCAATCAAAATTCAGATCCACATACGGAATGAAAACTCCATTGGTCATTCTTTCAGATGATCTCTGGCAAGGAGAAGATGGGAGTTGGGCCTACATTCTTCCTCTACTTAACCTCTCTGCAGCTTTTGATACCATCAACAATGATATTCTCCTAGGTTGTCTCAGAGGATTGGCGATAGGTGGCATGTTGTTGTGCTGTTTCACTTCTTTTTTTTATGAGTCAATTTCACTTGGTGGTGATAGGTAGGAGAGATTCGGTCCCTGTCTCCAACTATGTCCCCTACAGGATTCGGTGCTATCTCCTCTTATTTATTTATTATTTATTTATTAATCCTATTTGTATGCCGCCCCTCTCCAGGGACTCTGAGTCTGCTGACTTCCATCCAGAACCTTACAGCCTCCAGGCACCAGCACATCATGTCCACATCAACATAGATGTTGAATAG
This sequence comes from Pareas carinatus, assembly GCA_032468095.1. NCBI lineage: Eukaryota > Metazoa > Chordata > Lepidosauria > Squamata > Pareidae > Pareas > Pareas carinatus. Next base: position 83,270 of record JANHFO010001250.1, on the reverse strand, counting down.
GAGGTGAGAGAGGACCGAGCCCTGAGGCACCCTGCAAATGAGTGGCCTAGGGGTTGACCTCTGTCCTCCCACCTACACCGACTGTGACCGATCAGAGAGATAGGATGAGAACCATCATAGTATGGTGCCACCCACTCCCAGTTCTCTTAGTCGTCCCAGAAGGATACCATGGTCAATGGTATCGAAGGCCACTGAGAGGTCAAGTAGCACCAAGATGGAGGAGTGACCCTCATCTCGGGCTCGCCAGAGATCATCCATCAATGTGACCAGAGTGGTTTCTGTGCTGTAGTCAGGCCTGAAGCCAGACTGAAAAGGGTTCAGGTAATCCGTTTCATCCAATGACCGCAGGAGCTGAAGTACCACCACTTTCTCTACAACCTTTCCCACAAAGGGTAGGTTGGAGACTGGGTGAAAGTTCTTTAATTTCGCTGGATCCAGGGAAGGCTTCTTGAGGAGGGGCCTTACAACTGCTTCCTTTAGGGGCTGCAGAAAGGACCCCTCGCTCATGGTTGCATTAACTAACGCCTGGAGCCAGCCTCGTGACATCTCCCTGCTGGCTGAAACCATCCAGGAGAGGCATGGATCCAGTAAACAGGTGGAGGCACTCATCGCCCCTACAGCCTTGTCCACTTCCTCAGTAGTCACTTGCTCAAACTCCTCCCACACAATAGGACTAAAATCTGCCCCTGTCATCTCAGTCGATATTGCCCAATCAGAGTCCAGGTCCATCCGAATCTGGATGATTTTATCTGACAGAAACTGTGCAAATTCCTCAGTTCTACCCTGTAAGGGCTCCTCTGTTCCCCCCAAATTAAGGAGGGAGCGAGTTGCTCTAAATAAGATGGCTGGGCGAGACTCCATGGATGTAATAAGAGCAGAAAAATATGAACATTTTATTTTATTTATTTATTTAATTAAACTTCTATACTGCCCATCTCCACGTGGGACTTAGGGCAGTGTGCAGCCATATAAAATACACAAAATACATACTTCAAAATTAAAAACCATTCTAAAAGACATTAAATCGTGGCTGACTTTAAAAAATCCAGATGTTAAAACCAATTTGGCACCAGATAAAAATCTAAAATATTAAGGGGGAGAGAGGGAGAACTAGACAAGAAAAGCTGTATCTTTAAGGCACGGCGAAAAGCACGAAGGTCCAATATTATCTGTATATCTGGGGAAAGGTCTTTCCAGAGGGTGGGTGCTGACACAGAGAAGGCTCTCCCCCTGGGAGTCGCCAGCCGACATTGCCTCATCGACGACACCATGAGGAGGCCCTCTCTGTGGAAATGTACTGGTCGGTGGGAGGTATTCGCTGGTAGAATGCAGTCCTGTAAATATCTAGGTCCTAAGCCATGGAGCACTTTAAAGGTGGTAACCAACACCTTGAAGCACACCCAAAAGACCATTGGTAACAAAGGTTCTTAAAAGTGTTCAGTCAGATTTGGATTTACTGGTTCTCCAGTATTGCTCTAGGCGTCTCTTCTGGTGCTTCATCTCCCTAAGCTCCTCAGTAAACCAGGGAGTTTTACTGGATCTGCTGCCATTGAGAGGCCGTAAAGGCACAATTCGATCCAATGCCCCAGATGCTGCCTTATGTCAGGCAGCCGCTAGGGTCTCAGCCAGACTGTGGACAAGGGAGTCAGGTATCTCCCCTAACTCCTTCTGAAACCCTTCGGGGTCCATTAGGCGCCTGGGGCAGAACCACTTAATTGGCTCTGCCTTCCTGCAATGGAGGAGTGACATTTTAAAGTCCAGTCTCAGCAGGAAATGATCTGACCATGTCAACGGCAAGATCTCTATATCCCCTAATTCCAGATCATACCTCCATTGCCCTGAGCGAAATACCAGGACGAGTGTGTGTCCCCTCTCATTTCTAAAATCCAATTAGTTCATACAAAATATTAACTGCAGTCACAATATCCTTCTGTATCTTGCAGACCCACGGCAAGTTCCAGCGGGTCATTGGCACCAACATCCCCAGTCGGCCCAGGCAGGGGGGGAAGGTGGTGGAGGTTGGGCAGCAGCTTGAACCTCTTCCAAATGTCCTCACTGGGCATGCTGGAATGGTGGAAATCATACCCCCACATTTTGAAGGAGTCATAGAAGGAGAGCAGCGGTGGATCCAGGTCCATGGCCTATGCTCCGTCGGTCGCTAGGCACCTCTGAGTCACAGCTGTCACTCAGGGTTCCCTCCAGGCCAGGTCGGCAGCCCCTTCGTGGGTTCGGCGTCGTCACCTGCACCCACGTTGTTGTTCAATGGGTACATTGTTGCAAAAGTTGCTCAAAAAGCACATGACCGCACAGAAACGGCATTTGCGGCCGGCATTAATTGCCAAACTATGGTCTAATAAAAACGCTTGGCTGCTCTGCAGCTGTAGCTGCTCCTCAGTGTGATCGTTCTTTGCCGCCATCTCAGTTCAGAGAGATAGATATTGGCTGCGCTGATAACAGCGGAGAGAGAAGGTGAGGCTGCAGCACCAGCCAGGGTGCAGGTTTCCCCCCTTCCGAGGCATCTTGCGAGCCCCTCGGGCAGGGCTTCCTCCCATTCCTCCAGCTCCTTGGGCCTTATTTTAGACTGAGAAACTTGCCATCTGCTCCAAAGCTCTTCTCCGTCATGAGGGGGAACAGCAGTCTGAAGATGTCGATCCCTAAACCCTTTCCTGAATCCATTGCTAACATAAGTCGGTAGAGAAGAGTTCAACAGGATACATACATAGAAAATGTGTAGTGTGTGCTGGTCTAGGAATTGGAAGATCTAAGTTCAAATCAATCTTTGCATGAAATTATTTATTGTTGTTTCCATTTTTAATATAGTCCAAATTTCTTTTATAGCTGGGCTTTCACAACAAAATGTAGGCAATTCCTCTCAAGGACAAAAGAAGTAGATATGGTGTAACAAAATGTCCTCAGGAAAAATTAAGATATTTTCCATAAAATACAAAGTCCTTGCAGTAGTCCTGTGTAGATATAAATCAAATCAGATTATTTTCACTATCAGGGAGAAAGCCTTTATGTTGTTGGCTTCCATGCAGCAAGTGATCCCTAACTCAAAAGCAATAAATTACTTATTGCTTTGCTATATAGGGCTTTAAAGGTAATAACCAACACCTTGAATTGGGCCTTGAAGCAAACTGGTAACCAGTAAAGCTTGTGCAACAACAGTGTTATATGTGGCACCCCAGGGGCCCCTATTATGCATTCTGCACCATATAAATTCCATGCTTAACACATTCAAAAAACTAAAATAGATCAAAAGTTTATATATGTGTTCAAAATTCTTGTTTTAGTTGCATCTAATATGAAAATCTATTGATTTTATAAACAAGCTCATTGATTAGATTTCCTAAAACTCCATAATGAACCACCAATTTTCAAAATTCTGGCTGCTTTTATATAAAGGTATTGTACTAATTTGATAGTAATTTTATTAAAAATTGCACTTACATTTTGAAACGACCATGTTCCTGCCTTTGGGAGCACATTGGTTGCTGAATTAATCAACTTATGGATCAGTTCTGTGCCCTCCCCACCCGCCACCCCCCGCAAATTACATAGCAAAAATATATGTTGGGAATTCTCACCTTGTCCCAAATTCCACTTTTTCAGATCTCTTCCCTCCTTGCAGGAAATTCAGCTGAGCTGATGAACAATTCTGCCATCCTCTCACTGCCCCACATTTTTCCTTCTTCCTTGCCATAAAAATAGAAGTCTCATTATAAGTGAGTCTAGGGGTAGCATCCTAGCACTAATGAGCAGGAGGAAGGACTGTTTAAGTTTTAGAGAACTCTATGCATGGCATCAAGAACAACATTGAAGACACTTAGGAGCAGCAGAGGATTGGGGAGGGAGAGGCACTGAAGTAGGTAGATATGTGGAAGTACCCCACTCGTGTAACTTAAATGGAAACATTAAGAATGAAGCTGAATTACAAGTTTATCCCTACATTACTTTCATTGGCCATTTTTATTTTTAAGTTCAATGTTTATTTTCTCGTATTCCGGATATTTATTTATTTACCAGCTGCCGGTACCCGTGCTCAGCTACGGGGATTACCAAGAAAATTAAATGTTGGGTAAGCATGTACTCTGTGAAGCTACTGGAAGTTTTAAACAGAGAGACTAACGATGCTTTATAAGCTTGATGAATTTGTATATGATTAAGGTTGAACATAATCAAAGTGGTCAAATCAAGATTTAGTAAACAGAAGGTTTACTTCTGCAAGTGGCTAATAAATTTAATTTGTATAGCTGACCATATCAAACAAGTAACTCTGGGCAGCAAACCATCTTAAAATCACAGTTATAAGAGGTTTTTTAATTTAAAAAAAGGTATTGACCATAAGAGATAATTTCAAGTTTCAGTGAAACCGTGATATTTATATGTAGTTTTACAGAAACAAGATGGGTTTCTGCCAATCATTTATTGCTCTTTTCCTTGTTCAACAGAAGCAGAACATCTTATGCTTCTTTCTTTTGTTGTCTAAATGGGAGGGACAGAATGTATAGGAATCCCTGTCCCTGAAAATTTTGTAATGAATGCACACATTTACTTACTTGTGTTCAACTTACTCACAAAAATGACGAACAGATTATTACCTGGACTGAAAGAATTATCAATCAAATCTATCACAGACCAGCACAGAGTGATCAACATAGATCCTTCAACTGAACATTAAGAATGAGCACAAATTTTGCAAACATTATAGTGATAAGAGCAATTAGTTAAAGAAAACTATCTTACTAAACTAACTGGAGGATTTGTTCACCCCACTGCTTGTTTCTAAGCAATAGATAAGGACATGACTTTCCAAGAGCCTATGAGCAGTTAAAAAGGAAAAAAAAACTAGCTGATTATCTTTAGCATCTTAAAAGTTCTAGCACTGACAAGTTGTGACCTGCCTATTACTGTTTGATTTCTATTTGACATATTCTTCTAATTGTAAGCATTCCTCTTTGCTCATAAAGGTAGGCCAAGTGGCAATATGCTTTCCAGGCAACAGTGATAACTCAGATCCTTCTATATCTGTAAGTTGTGGAATGGGCTGCAGTGTCATGACTTTGATCTCCAATAGCACTCAGACCTCTTCACCTAAAAGCTGTAGCTCAGCCAGTACTTAGTTCTGACATCAAGATTAAATATAAGAAGAGATTTTGGAACCAATCCCCCAATATATTTCTCTCTAAATAGATACCTCTGTGAAATTATTAACCTATACATAGGCAGTACCTCAGAGGCAAAGTGATGATGAGATAACAGAATATGCACTACCAGACCTTTACGATTCTCCATTCTTTATCCAAGGAATGAGTAGCAGGGATAATCTCAGCCAAGGAAAATATAAGGGTTCTCTTAGCTCCAAGTTACTTGTCTGGAGTCCTAAAGAATGTATATTACATTGCTCATGGCCTACAGTATCCTTGGGAATAAATGAAGATTATTCTCACTGTCAGTAACTTTGATTATGGATTGACATTAGTCTGTGCATTTGGTCATGGCTATCTTTTAATTAGCTCCAAGTTGTTTATCAGACCAGCCTCCCTCCTAGGTGTCCATGAGCTCTGTATAACCAGCTAGTGTATGCTTTTAAAGATCCTCATTATTACTAGGGGTTACTGGTTGTCCAGGGTACATGAAAGACACGTATAGGTCATAATGACCTGATCACGAGCAAATTTTCAACTTTTAACTCTATAAAGTTAAAGGACAACTGTCCCATGGTAAGAAGTTCTATGAAAAGAAAATGTTTTAGGAGTTATGTCATGTGCCTACTCCAGAACACTCTTCTTCAATCTGATATGGTTTGGAACTGTTAAAATACAGACACCATCATCCTTAATCTGCAGTCATTTACTGTGCTGGCGGGTATGATGGGTTTTACTCAAAAATATTTGGAGGTAACCAGGTTGACAGCAGAGGACATTCAGAAAGTTAAAGGATGTGTTGTTCTTCTAGAACAGAAGTCAGGAAGGACAGAACAGGAAGCTCATGGGATAAGGGATTGGTTACATCAGAAAGAGACAATCTCCAAAATTAGTCACAGTCCACTCACATTACTGGACTTCTGTGGTTATGTGAACAGAAGACAGTCCTACACACTTTTGCATAAGAGAACTTTAGATGGGAATTAAATATGCATTTCTAAGCATAACTGCTTGAAATTTAACTGGTCATGTATGTTTAATATAAGATCATTAAGGATAATGATATATCATTATTTATATTTCAGAAAGCAAATTGTTGGGGGAAACTGTTTTCAGGTGCTTTTTAGACATGAAACAAGAGGCTCTGGTTGCTTTTGGATTCGCTGCTGATTCTCATAAAAAGGGAACAAAACTCTGTTACTGTCCGTACAAAACATGCAGAAGCTATATCTTCTGGCTAGTTCTTTGTTCTAGCACTGATAGTAATATGGGGGAAATTCAGTGTGCATTTGTGCACATACATGTATGTAGAGCAGGTATCAAACTGAGCAACATCCTACTGACATGATTGTGCTACCAACTATAGTCTTATGACGGTCCTGGACTAATGAAGATCAGCATTTAGTATGAAGTTGTCTGGATGATCTTAGGCGGGAAGTGGGTGTATAGTTATTTTTAGCATAGGAGTATTAATCCTGGAATTGAATCCTTCCCTATATGCTATTCTTCCTTTGCATTTGTATATTCCGTTTGGTATATAGTGAATATAGTACTGTAGCCTGTTTCTCAAGAAAGTCTGAGTCACAAATGTGGTATATGATTTAAATAAATTTGCATGAATTCATATGCCTTATCCGGCAGCATTTTTCTGCTTTTAAAAATATCTAATTGTAATAAACCTATAAAGATGGCACTATAAATCTGTGTCATTGAGGTAAAAAGAACTGACTCAGGCCAAAGAAATTAGCAATGATTCAATAACAGGAAGAGAATTGTTGGTCCTGACAGTAGATGTATTCTCTTTTCTTCATAGGAAGATATCCAAATAAAATGCCAGATGCAAAGATGTTCAAGTTGCCCACAATAATGGAGAAGTCACTTCTTCAAACACCAAACAGGTCAGCAAGATTTATTCATCTGATTTCTTCTCTCCCACTGAAGCTTTCATTTTTCCTCCCACATCTTTTGAGGATTTCCCCAAAGCACTAGATGGACCAGATCAGGATATCAGCTCTGCAGAAAAGTCAAAACTTTTCTGACATTCGCTATTACTGTAATAACAGAATTTGAAAATCTAATTGTACTATACTTCATCCTCCTGGTGAGATGACTGATGCTTCTTTCTTCCTTTTTGTTCTCCTCCAGGTTTGTTTTCATGTCATCATATTTTGTATTGTGCTGTTTTTGTGTGCTATTTTTTTCAAATAATTTTATTAAGAATTATAAAGAATAAAAGTCTATATAAGCCTCAAAAAATGCAAACAGAAAGGTCGGAGTTGGGTGGCTTCTTTTTCCTTCTCCTATAGTCATATATTGTTCAATTTACATGTTAGAAGTATTAACATCAAAGTGGTAGGAAGAATATTAAATTGAGGATTTATATAGTTTAGTAGAGCATGGTGCTAGTCACATTGTGCGTTTGTTTGTTTAATTCTCTAGCAATATATTCTTTACTTTCTGAAATGTCTGCCAGCATTTGAGATCTATTGTTTTTACCTCTACTCTTTGGGAAAATCTCCAAGAGTAAAAAGGAAAAAAATGCTGTGCTCCTGCTGGTGCAAAATCTCTCAGATTAACGAATACGCACATATACACTCAAGAATTTAATAAAATGACCACCCTAGGTCAACACAGAGTGGTGATTGAGTAGTGGGTCTTCAGGGCTGAGTGATGAATTTAAAAGACCTATTTGTTGCTTAATTTTTGTTTTGCATACTATTTTGAAATATGCAAATCAGTATTCTGATGACATACAAATATTTTATAATAAAACTTTCAAGGAATCAGAGTCTCTCTTTAATAACTTTAATAGTAAATCATTGAGTGATTACTTTTCTTACATTGCTCATTATTAACAACTATATTCAATAGTTTTTCCAGAAACATTTGTATTTCGCATCCAACATTTCCCCCTTTTGCAGAACAACAGTGGGCGTCTTGGAAATTAATCAGTATTGTGTGTGTATGTTTTTTAATTTGGACAGGGTTTTCTGTTCTGTGACTTCTAGTGAAGAGGCCAAATCCAAAGCAGTAAGAAACCTGAGTAAGCCACAGCTAGAAGGTATTTCTGCCGCTTATAAATCATGTAATTTGTATCTTTCAAAGTCCTATATACAGTTTGTGAGGAATGTGTATTTTTATATTTTATTTATTTATTTATATTTATATTTGTATACCTTGTCCCCAAAGGGACCTAGGGCGGTGCACAGCCAGATAAAAATGAAAACAATTAAGACAATGACAAACAGCAAAAACTACACATTTAAAAAACAATTTAAAATACAATAAATTTAAAGGCTGATTTAGAAAGCGAATTTTAAAACCAATTTAAAACCAAAATTAAAATTAATAAAGTATATAGGCAAGGGGGGACAGAGTATCCTAAGACAGCCCGCCCTGGGCAAACAAATAGGTTTTTATAGCCCGGCGGAAAGCATGGAGGTCTGTGATGGTACGAATCTCTGGGGGGAGGTCGTTCCAGAGGGTGGGAGCGGCCACAGAGAAGGCCCTCCCC
>JANHFO010001250.1:29629-41061 GCA_032468095.1 Pareas carinatus | reverse complement strand
GGCTGCAGAAAGATCCGCTCAGCTGAAAATTCGTGCGCTTACAGTCAACTATAAAGCGCTACCGGAAGCCTCCCAAAACTACCCGAAGGCTCCCAAAGTGCTTTACAGCTGACTATGCGCGCAGATTTTACAGCTGGCTGAAAGGCCCTGGAGTTTTCAGCCAAGCAGATCTTTCTGCAGCCCTCTGGATCAGGTAAGGAGTGCCTGGGTATAGCAGGGAGGGGGGAGCCGGGTGTTATTTGAGGGTAGGGGTGGGCGATCTACCGTGTTTCCTCAAAAGTAAGGCATCCCCCGAAAATAAGACCTAGCGCTCCTTTGGGAGCAAAAATATAAGACATTGTCTTATTTTTGGGGAAACATGGTATATAAATGAAAATAGGCTGTCATGGACAAAATCTAAGCAATCCGTAAGGGTTGACACTGGCTTGATGACATATAATCAGTTACATGGAAAGCCCCTTGATAAGAGGGAAATTGTATCCTCTTTTGATAAATATGTATCTCTAGATTCATCCAATAGCTTTACAATCTTAATACTTAAGCCAGCTACATCCTTTTCACACTTCCTCTGGAAACTAATTTTGAATTTGAGAGTCCTATGAAAACCTACAATAGCTTGTGAAGCTTAATAAAAAATAATCATAAAATGGATTGTGTTCTGATAACTTTTGCTATAATAATTAGTTTTAACATGCAAAGCATTTTCCTTAAAGAAACAATCAAATCCTAATATATAGGTTTTGTACAATCGGACAAACAAACAGTTGGGAGCTCTTACAGAATTCAGATATGGTGTTTTTTCTTTGCAAATATCTCCTTTAATTTCCATCTGTTCTATATTCCTCTCCCTCATCCCAATATGCATATGTTCCCTCCTGTGGAAACTTAAGAATAGTCTGTTTACTCAGTTGTGGATTCTCAGTTTAGGATAGAAAGAATTTCTCAAGAGAAGCACGTTTTCTCCTCCAAGGTATTGTTTACCTCCAGTTTTTGAGAGAAATTTATCTTTCAACAAGAAGCAGTCCATATTGCTTAGCTCGAGTCTTAAGAGTAGAAATCAACACAGTTGCCAGTGGTAGCCTATAAGATGTTTTCTCAATCCTTGTACCCATTATAGGACAGGAGGGAATTGGATTATATAGCATGCAAAAGTGATCCATTTGAAATATTTGTTAGATGTGCGGAATCATCCATTCTGAAGGAAACTAATAAACCTCTTGATTATCTTTTCCTAACATTTTTCTCATACAGTACTTTTATACTACAGTTTCCAAGGACTAGGAAAAGATGAGAAATTTCAGATCTCTGGATTCCTATATACCACACACATTCTTTGCATTCCCTTGCCAGAAACTTCTGTGAATGTTTAAAAGCAGAATGGCCTCAACCATTAAACTCACACAAATGTCATTTGCTTCTTTCCTTCCTTTATGGCCCAAAGTGTTTATTCCTTTTATGACTTCAAACAAATTCAGAAAGCACTGAAATTCAGGTATTTTCATTCTAAGAGAAAGTAAGCATAGACATAAAAAAACCCAACAAACTAAATTTCTTCCTGGGTATGAAGCCAGCAGGCAATAAACAATCTTATGCTTATGGCTGTGGTTTAGTTCAGCCAGGTTTAGTTCAGAGAAGTGAATCAAGAAATGATTTTCATGACTTCTCTCTAAAATTCTATTAGTGACTTCATTACAATTTTACTTCAATCTCATAATCCAAAATATAGCTCAAATATTTCAAATTAAAATTCCTTAAAGCCATTTAGTAATTTTTGCCATTAAAATGATAAGATATGGATAAAATTTACACAATGAAAATAACTGTACCAAAGACCAGACAGATATAAGTAATATTGAATAAGTTTATACATTGTCCTGATCCATTACCTGTGGAAGAATCCAGATCATTAAGGTCATCCTGAAGTCCAGCAGGTCAGGCCCATATTGACCTTGGTGCAGGATAGTATATAAAAAGGCAAGCATGGCATCAGAATAGAGATGCTCAAATCATTCTGGTCCAAAATAAAGCAATTCATGAACACACTCAGTGGCATCTTTGAAAATATTTTTTAGTTTCTGTTGATTATCAGAGGCATATGTTTACGTTCCAGTGTCATAGGGACACCTTTGGTACACTTTTACTATAAACATGAACACTAATCAAGACAGACATGCATTTGTCATATACCCATCCACATATTTCCTCAGAATGGCGGAAACATTTCCACATGTTTGTTTGGGCAGCATTGCACTCAGGCAGCATCATAACATTTTGTCAGATATCCTTTGCCTACTTGAAAAATCATGGGGGTGATTGCAGAACTGCAGGGGATCTCCCTAGTTTCTTCATATTTCTGTAGCATTTGGGAGTTGTCAATAGACTCAGTTTAGTTCTACATATTCTGATCAGAAAAGGAGACAGAAGTGATTAAATGTACTCAGGAAATCTTAAACATTTCTCTTTTGAGCATAATAATGTCTTGCCAGCCACAGATTGTTGGTCTATCAAGAATCCTTTATAGTTGATAATTTAGCAGAGAGAAAAAACTGGATTGCAGATTGGCATAGCAGGATGTCTGCTTAAGAATTCAAGTAGCAAACAAGCCTTTATAACATTCCAATAAATGATATACTGGTTTGGGCAGCACATGTAAAACTTTTTTGAAACTGGGAGACACATCAAAACATTAACATTCATGTCAAGGGTCATATATAGGAAAATGAACTAGCTATATACACTTGAGTATTACTAGTCTTACGTTTTCGGCTTGACATTTTGAATCCTTCATAAAAATTAGACAAGTAAGCACAAATGATCTTTATAGCAACTGTTGGCATAAAGAGCCTTGATTTACCAACACACAGGATTTAGTAGGGGGAAAATCCAGAAAATTAGGGAAAGACTCGTCTGTCTCAAGATCCAATCATTTATCCAGTATCTCAGCTCTTATCAAATGAGATAATATTAATAGCACTAAATATTATTTTAGGCAGGACTTACTTTCTTCTCTTCCAGATTTGAGGTAATTCTTCTCTGGGATAGTCTTCCTATTGCCTTTCCCTAGTCTCAGTTTTTCCACATTAAATTTCATCTGGATCTTTATTGTTCTAATGCAGTAGTTCCCAAACTTTTTTAGTCCACCGCCCCCTTGGGGCTACAAACCAATCCTCAGTGCCCCCCACCCTCGCCCTCTATAAATAGTATTATTTGGAATAGTACAGTGGTCGCCAACCTTTTTGACCTCGGGGACCACCAAATTCACAATTTGAAATCCCAAGGCCCATCAATATGATTTTTTTTAAAGGTAGCATTTGTAAAATAATGGTCAGAGAACTTCTATTTTATTAATATAAAAGGCACATATTTAATATAGCAAAATTTAAAAAGCTTATTTAGTTATAACAAAAATTATAACAAACAGATCGAGAGAGAGAAAGAGGGAGAAAGAGAATGAGAGACGAACAAAGAGAAAGAATGAGAGACAAAGACAGACACACAGAGAGAGAAAATGAGAGAGATAGACAGGCGGACACCCAGAGACATACCACTCTGCTGCTCCACTCCCTCCTCCTCACTTGTTCACCGGTTCGATAAAGCTCTGGGCGCCCCTGCTGCGTGGGCTAATCTCTGGGCCTCCAGGCGCATCGCGGGACGATCTCTGGGCATCTGCAGGCCGAACAATAGGCCTCCGGGCACCCCATGGGTGCCCAGAGATCGATCCGCAGGGTGCCTGGAGACCTGGAGATCGGCCTGCGAGCCGAATTATAGGCCTTTAGGTGCCCTGTAGATCGAACTCTGGGCACAGAGTCCCATAATTCAGCCCGCAGATGCCCAGAGTTTGATCCGCGGGGCAAGCTCTGAGCTCTCCTACGGAGCGGGCTGAGCTAGGGGCGCTCCTGTGGGGCGGGGCGAGCTTCGGGCACATAGTCCAAATTTTGGACACCACCCTGGCCTACTAGAGCCCCCCGCTGCCCCTCTGGCCTCCTATCGCTCCCCTAAGCCATCCCACCAGCCCCCAGGGGGCGGTATCGCCCCCTTTGAGAACCACTGTTCTAATGGGTCCTGTTGTTCAGTTTGTAGCTACCTCATCAGTCGAGTTACTTAACTGGTTATTATATTGACCAGAAGAGTTTTAAAATCTGGGGCCTTATCCTCAGTACATATCCTGAGTCTTCCTTTCTTATGAACAAAGTTTTCTACTCAAGTTCTTCCTATTTGTCAAGGTCCATCCTACTTCTAATGGTTCACATAGCTTGTATATAATATGCTTGAATTCTTATCTGGATATAATACCGACTTCAGGAAATGTGAACTATTGTAGCCTTTCAAGGAATGTTAGTGGACATTAAGTTTTTGTTTCTCCTGTTAATGGATAATTATCAGCTGTGCTTAATTGTGGCCTATCACCTACTCAAAAGTATTGTTGTTTATTCTCCTAGAGGGACAGCTGTCTTCTGCAATAATTTTCCTGGTCAAAAGTGGTATCTGAAGTCAGCATTAACTTCAATAGTTTATACTTTTTTCAAACTATATAAAATTGATAAATTAAGTTCAGCAGCAACACTTGGCTACTTCCTACAGAGAATAGTAAAACGGAAATACTGATCCTTTGTAGGCATCAGTAGACTGGTTCCACCCTAGCCCTCTAGAAGCTGAGTAGACCAGCCCTTCCTTTGGCCATCAGAAATGAAGTAGACTGGTTCCCACCATAGCCCTCTGGAAGCTGGATAGACTAGTCCTGTCATCAGCTATCAGAAGGTGATCAACTGCAATCAAGCTGGCAGGAAGTCTGATGTTGCTTCCACTGTTTTCTCACCCTTGGTTATTCTGTTTCTCTGTAGTATTTTTGAAATGACCCAAAGAATTACAGGTTATTTAGACTCTAAATTTGTTCTCTGAACCTCACAAAACCCACCTATTCTAGAATCAACATTTAAAATGGGGAGGAGTGTTATATATTTCTGCAATTTTAATACTTTAGTCTTAAAAAGAATCAAACTATTACTATGGAAAAATGACAAAGAAGGCATTCCTAGCTCACCTGCAAATTGATCTTGTTTTTGTAGTGTTTCTCCAGTGTTGCTGATAATGGTTTCTAAATGTAAGTTTCTGATTTCTAAAAGGAATAATAATAATGCTGGATTGAGAGGCTACATTAATTCTCCAGTTCAGGAGTCAGTATGGTTCCTCCACTTGGAGAGGCAGTAACAAAATGGAACTTTCTTACTTGGTCTAGGAGATATGAATTCCCCTCCCTAAAATTCAGACAATTGAAATAAATAGTAAATCCAAATTTATTGTGTGCATGAGAATGCTTTTGATGGAATTTGGTAACTCTGATAGGTTTAAAAAAAATTCTCCTTATCTATGCAAGATAATGAATTGGAACTAATATTGGGTAATTTTTTTTTGTTTACCTACTTTATATTTTATTTTCAGGCAAACTGTGACTTAAGGCGACAGATAGATGAACATCAGAAAATGCTTGAGAAATACAAAGAACGGTTAAATAGATGTGTAACAATGAGCAAGAAGCTACTTGTAGAAAAGGTGAGTTACAGTCAGCACAATTTGTTTTGAAGTTATATCTCCATAACTTGTTAATTAGGTAACTTATTGTTTCCTAATAATAACTATAGTAGTAATATACCACATAGTTGGATCATCAAAATTTTGGAGTCAACTGGTATCAATAAAAACATTAGATTGTTGAAATAATAGTGAAACAGTAGAAGATAGAATTGGTGGTATATATTTAATGGTTAAATAGGTACGTAGCAATGAGCATTGTGACTGTTGTAAATGTGCACTAATTGTTGAGTGGTCAAATTGTGATCACATGACCTTGTGAATGCTGTAGTGACTGCAGCTTCACAGAGTTGTCATAAGTCTCCTTTTTCACTTCCTTCATAATTCTAACAAGTGATTGGTGAGCAAGGAGCACCTGTATGTCTTTTACATAGAGATCTAAAATTGCCAGACCTTTGGAACTCAACTTTGCTTTACTCATGTTGGTATCAGTTTGATTGGTTGAGTAACATTGCAATGTTGTGAACTACCCAGAGTTGCATTCTTAAGATGAATGAGCTTACAAAATCATTTAAATAAATAAATAGGGATACTTTCCAAAGCATTTAGATACTTTATTTTTTCCCTTACAGTCAAAACAGGAAAAGATGGCTTGTCGAGATAAGAGTATGCAAGATCGGTTGCGATTAGGTCACTTTGCTACAGTCCGGCATGGAGCCTCTTACACAGAGCAATGGACAGATGGCTATGCTTTCCAAAATTTAATCAAGTATGTCTTTTTTATTGTTCTGTTTTATTCAGAAGCAGAAAAGATTACTGATAATTTACTTGGTGTTTATACACACACACACACACCACACACACACACACACACACACATATACACATCCATATGTAACTTACAATTTTTTGTTACTACTGTTCTCTTTTAAATAAAAGTTTGCATGAAATCAGGAAAGGAGAAGAACTATTTACTGAAACAAAAATAACTCTCAATATATGCAAAACTGCAAATGCAATAAGCAGTCTTACAAATATAGTTTAAACATGCTTCTGCTGTTAGTAAATGATGGTTGTCTATTGTATATAATTAGGAAAATGGTAGTGCTGGGAAAAGGACAACTAGAGTTGTCAGATCAAGAATTGAACAAGCTTGTGCCATACCTTCATCAGTGCCTTAACATCAACAATGAGGATATCTATTTGACCATAGCAAGTGCATTTAGGAGCCTTATTCATATCAACTGTCATAAATTTTACCACTGTTTGCTATATACCTTTGAATGTTATTACTTTTTAAAATAACATAGAAAATATATACATTAAAATTTTAATGTTGCCATTGTGTGTTTTAGCATGATAACTGATGAGTATAACTTACATATATCTGACATATAAAAAAAATAAATTTTAAAAAAGCTTTAATTCTATAGCTGCAAAATCCAGGTCTTATTTTGTAAATAAAGGCACTTTTGTATGCAGATATTCCTTTGTTGCTAAGCTGACTAGAAGGAACATTTCTTAAGTATTGCAACCCACAGTAAACATGAGACGATGGATGTTAGGTGCTTGGGGATGTAGGGCTAAATCCAGATTTATTTAAGCAGTTGGTGCAAAAATCTAGGCATCACTGGCAAAATTGTAAGACTAGAAACTGATGAACACTGCATGATAAATATAAATCTCTTCAAATTTGCATTTGCACATACTTCGCTGTGTCTAGTTATGTACAGATTTTAAGAAAACAATAAAACAGCTGCAAAAAATGCACACCTTTCTAGTTGTAACACCACATTTGGCAAAAATAGCAGGTTTCAGATATTTCCTATATCTAATTAAGAATTTTTCTAGACTTAACTTCGGATTTTCCCTCCTACTTTTCCTTGCAGAACTTCTCTAGTTCAACAGTATGATAAGCAAAGACTTTGTTAGGCTGCTGGAACGATTTTGTTTCCTTACTCCTCAAATATCTTATCTCAAAAGGGGAAAGAGACAACTAAACTTCTTAATAATCATGTATAAAATGGTTCTTATCTAGGATGCAAGACAGAAAAGAAATAGAAAAGTACATATAGCTGTCTGACCCTGAACTCAACAACTGATAACAATTGTCATGCTAAAAATATTTTTTTCCACAGAGGAGATTAAAGCAGTTGTCCCGCTCCCTAAAAATTTGCCTCTTTATTTGAAAGCTGCCTGCAACTATGAACACATTTTAAATTTAAAACCAAAGTCCTTGTTGTTATGTCTCAGAAACTGGATTTATCATTCAATCTGTTGCTGGATAATACCCAGCTACATTTCCAAAGCCCAAACTTTTAAATATTTAGTCTTCTAAGGATTGACATATTATCAGAAATGTACTGTTCGTATGTGCCTACCTAAGGATGTAGAAGAACTTCTTTGTGGCATATATTATTTTATGTTCTCTAATTATGTCCATATTCTACTTTGATTTAGGCAACAAGAAAAGATAAATTCCCAAAGAGAAGAAATAGAAAGGCAACGAAAAATGTTAGCAAAACGAAAACCACCTGCCATGGGCCAGGCTCCTCCAGCTACCAATGAGCAAAAGCAGCGCAAAAACAAAACCAATGGAGCAGAAAATGAGACGTAGGTGGCACAAACATTTCAGAATCCTTTCTGGGCTGTGAAACTAAGTAGGCCTCCCCAGATTCTATGTTTGAGATGAAACTTCTCTCCACAATTATATTGGCTTTTGTAGACTGAGGGCCATATTTGACATTTGAGTGACAGGCCAAGACCTACTCTCCAAAAACTAATCAGAACAAAATTGGAATAAAAAGTGAGTGGACTAATTTCAACTAATTAGTTGTATTGATGGGGCTAATTATTCCTTAAGAATGAAATGATTTTGTCCTGTAACAATCCAAAATAGATTTTGTGGTAACCTTTAGTGGACTCCGAGGGTTGCCTATGGCATCGATATAGTCCTCTGTAAATGTCATCTTTCTTGGGGTAAGTAAGGCGTTTCTAATTTTTGAACCACGTATTTTATACATGTACAGGTTAACATTAGCTGAATATCATGAACAAGAGGAAATATTCAAACTCCGACTAGGTCATCTTAAAAAGGTAAAAAGATATGTTATAACTTCAAATATGCATTGAATTATTTTTGACTTTCTATAGAGATGTCAGAATAGCTCAGTTAAGTGAGACTCATGCAAAATTCAATACCTCCTTCCAAAAAATTCCTATCATCTAAATAGTTCAAACACTTTTCAAGCAAGTCAATTGGTCCAGAATATTTCTGTCTATGAATAATAAGCATATCATAGGATGTTTTAGTCAGTACGTTGCAGGTTGCTGTCAAGTCCAGTGTTTAGATATTTTTTAAAAGACTCATTGCCTTTTCATTTACTTTTTACATATCATGACTTCCTTGATTCAGAAATACTGTGTAAAAGAATGCCATTCTGCAGAGATCCTTGTCAGGCAAATTTGGTTTAAAATCCTCAATACAGAAGTTTAAGTACAATAAACTGATCTTCCTCTTTGTGCAGGAAGAAGCTGAGATTCAAGCAGAATTAGAGCGATTAGAACGGGTTAGAAATCTACATATCAGAGAATTGAAAAGGATACATAATGAAGATAATTCACAGTGAGTATTGGCCGTAAAAGAGAATCAAATTTCAACCTTGTTAAAGATGACCAGCTTGCTAAAATAAAGTAGAAATGTTTGCTTGGAATTAACTTTTCTTAGAATTAATATTTATTAAATAAATATTCAATTTGACTCCTGGCTACTTTGGGTAGTACCGTCTTTTCCTGAAAATAAGACCTGGTCTTATATTAATTTTTGATTCAAAATACACACTAGGACTTATTTTCGGAGTAGTTTTTGCCTGTCGCTATCTTGAGATAGCAATGGACAGAAATAATCCCTGAAGTCGATGGGTGAGAAGGTCTATCGATATGTTGCCAAATCCAGGACGTCAATTCGAACAAGAAACTTAGCGCGTTGGGCAGAGCGAGGGACGCACCTCTGGTTTTGACAACATATTGATAGCCCTCCTCGCCCATTGACCTCAGGGATAGTTTCTGCCCATCATCAAGATAGCGAGAGGCAGAAACTGCGCGTTGGACGGAGCGAGGGATTGGCTCCTGCGCTTTTTGTGACTGTCTTGTTTGGCTTCATCTCCAGTTGCAATGGACGTACTACCAGTAAATGCGTCCGTCTGGCTGGCGATCTTAACTAGAGCTTATTTTCAGGGTAGGGTTTATATTACGAGCAACCTGAAAAATCATGCTAGGGCTTATTTTTGGGTTAGGTCTTGTTTTCGGGGAAACACGGTATATCCTTCCAAGCAACAATGTAAACAAAAAAACCCCACAAAGGTAAATGAAAACAGGCAAAAACATGCTTATGATTAGCAGTGCAAGACAATCAAAGCTTGACTGTGTTTCAACAAATCTAGCTTTCTGAAATAGATTGCTAGTTCATTTGCATTCTCAGATCTTTGTACACATTACAGGCAGAGAGCCTCCATTTGTCAAATAACTTACTTTTGGGTCATTTGCCTGAGACCATGTTATAACCATTATATAGATAAACTCTCATGTTCTCTCCTCAGGTTTAAAGACCATCCAACACTAAATGATAGGTATTTATTGTTACACCTCTTAGGCAGAGGAGGATTTAGTGAAGTATATAAGGTAAGTTAGATCACTTTTCTGTTTTTGTTTTTTTATTAAATGGTATAGAAACTAAATTCTTAATTATTTAAACTTCTGCCTTTGTGTTCTAAGGAGTCTGTCATTCTAAGTAGACTTATTTGGCCTAAGAAGTCAATAGATTCAAGTTAATGAAAGTTACCTCTGTATGCTCATTACAATTAAATGAATTTTCTTGGTTTTATTTTAGCATTGTCATTTCATACTCATTTACCAAATTTGGCATTATGTTAAAAGTTTTTTAGCATATCACTCAAAATAATGCAACAGAATAACAGAATTCGAAGGGACCTTGGAAGTCTTCTAGTCCAACCCCATCTAGTCCAACCCCCAACCTTCAAATTTTGAACCAAGATAAAATAAAAAATGCCACCCACGGGTAAGCTAGTTGTGAAAATTAAAACATAAAAAGAGTTCACTTATCTACAGGTATATAGAAGTATACAAATTAGTAGATAGTTCTCAATTCCTATTTTTTTCCCTTTAATTTTCTTATTACTACAAAATACTATTTTTAAATTTTCTATAACAAAACTAAATGATAAATGTGATTAAATAGACCTCCTTGTTTAATATTTTTTGAAATACTGAATAAATAATCCGTATCAAACTTTTGTATGAAACTAGTTTTCAATATTAGCATTTTAAATACCTCTTCAATAAAAGTTACAAATTTAAGTGTTGCTCTTTCTATAACATTATAGAAAATATTAGCATATAAAGTACTCAGAAATACAATTTTTAATGGCTCTTTTGCATATTTAGAGATGGCAGTCTTTGTGGTATTTTTGATTATTTACTAACTATCCTTCTCTTTCAGGCATTTGATTTAACAGAACAGAGGTATGTAGCAGTAAAAATCCACCAATTAAATAAAAATTGGAGAGATGAAAAGAAAGAAAATTATCACAAGTGAGTATTTGAGCACTTGGCAACCAGCATGTATGTATGACAATTATAGTGTCCTGGGTTCATGTGATCACCATTTGTGACCTTCCCAGCCAGCTCCTGACAAGAAAAATTAAGTGGGGAAGCTAGATTCACTTATCAACCATGTGATTCACTTAACAATTATGGTTTTTAGTTGTTGAGTATATATTTATTTATTTATTTATTTATTAAAACTTTTATACCGCCCTTCTCCCCGAAGGGACCCAGGGCGGTGTACAGCCATATAAAAACAACATATAACAGAAACAGAACAA
>JANHFO010001250.1:0-26609 GCA_032468095.1 Pareas carinatus | reverse complement strand
GGGGCGGGAATGGCTCCGCCGCCGGCGGGGACGGCAACGGAGCCGGGCGGCCCGCCACAAACTGAGCCACGGCAACGTGTGGCCGGGTCAGCTAGTTATCTTTAAATGTTTACACTGTCATTTTAATTATTAAATTAAAAGAACTAGAGTGCCTTGATAATAATATAGGGATACATCTCATAAATAAATACTTTTTTCTATACAGCATTCATAGTGGCTTATAATTAAAAAACCAAATAGTTAAAATATGAGTAAACATTTAAAATCATAAGTAATTAATCCCAGAAGAGCCTTGCTAAAACTGCCTTGCTTCCTTTCCAAAAAAGCCAAGGAAATAGAAACCAAGTACAGTTCAAAGTGTGTGTTCTATAATTCAGGAGCACATACATTGAGATCTTCTTTTACAAACCTCATAATATAGTTAGTATTCTGGAAAAACATATCATGGAAGAAAAATTACAATTTATGAAAGAGTTATAAATATTGTCACCTTCACATAAGAGAAGCTGCAGCAGTATTTTATTTTGTGGGTGCCAAATAGCAGTTAACTGTATAGAAATTTAAGCTAAATGTACTAAACAAATTTGGATTTAGCTCATTTACCCAATAATTTTACCCAGTTCAATATTTATTTTTTTAATCCAAGTTGAAAATATGATACTTCAAAACAAGCTAAGGTCTTGCTAGCAGATAAAAATTAAAGGAAAAATGTACTTTGTGCCAAAGATAATGTATTTGTATGATAATCCATAATATTGGTGAAATTAGTTTAAAATAATCTGAAAACATTTTACAATAGAAAATAAATCCACGAAAGTGAAATATACCCCGTACCATGGGATACTTACACAAAGTAGCATTCCCATTTATGTATGTTAAGGGTTTTAGGCCACTTTTCATCTTAAAAAAATAGAGTTATACATTCAAAATATACTGGAGATTTTAGTTACTGAGAATTATCTTTTTGTGACCTGGTTAAGGACAGCCATGTGTAAGTTGCTCTCAGATTGACTAACTTACCCATTTCCTGACTAAAAATCAAACTTGAAGAAGTTTGTCATTTCCAAACATATTATTTTCCAGATCTATTAGATGCTACAGTATACAGTATTTCCACATTTAAGAACATTTCTCCCAGAATTAAAGAACAAGCAAAGAAAGAAAGAATGTATTAATATAAGGGAGGAAATATAGGCAGCATTGAGGATTTGACCCTTGATTCTTATATTAAAAGTGCAGAGTATCATAAGAGTATGTAGAAGTACCATCAGGAATAGATACTGCCCAAATTTTTCCTTTTATGGTATTGTAAGTAATGGTATCAAAATATTACTACAGATATATAGTGATTAAAAAAAATAATTTCATGCTAAAATTCTAGATGAACTAAGAATATATTTTCATAAAAACTCTTTTAAAATATGTTGCAGGTAAATTGAGTACATTTTTTTACAAAAATTTAAAAATGGTACATTAATACCAATCAGGATTTATATAACAAGAAAGACAGTCTTTTTAGATCAATAGATACTTAAAATGTTTAAGCATGTCACATCACTCTCATGAAATAGCTACTATGGTGAATCTGATCAGTCATAAAACAAGTGATGTTATTGTGTTTCTCCAGTTTATGTTCGTCTTTTTTATTGGTAAATAAACACATTTTGAAACAAAGCTCATGTTCTAAAAAAATGAAGTCTATCGCTTCTTGGCCTTTTGACTAAGATCAGGTTAATGCTATAAATTTTTGAGCCATTCATACATCAGTGTAGATGTACAGATCTGGAAAAAACATTTTTTATTTCTTAAGTAGCCACTAAGTTGATTTTTATATATGCATAAAACATGTTCGATGGTTTGATTTCACTTCCTCCAGGTTTTGTACAGTATTAGAATACTGTGAGGGGAACGATCTGGACTTTTACCTGAAACAGCACAAATTAATGACGGAGAAAGAAGCTCGATCTATAATCATGCAGATTGTAAACGCATTAAAATATTTAAATGAAATCAAGCCACCTATTATTCATTACGATCTCAAGCCAGGTAAGTTCATAGTGAAGACTTAACTCACCATGAAATTTAAAAAAAACAGAATATGATGTGTTTTATAAGATTAGACTTCCTTGACAGATTGAATATGAAATATGTAGTTTGCTTTGATTATTTAGCAATAATTTCCAATTCCCATCACTGCAAATTTCCATAGTTGTAACTTGGAACATTGTCAGTCTTTTCTCTCTCTTCCAAATGTTGTTAATTTGAAAAGTGTTAAATATGCTGCTGCAGTTATAATCTTCAATGGTGGATAGGTGTTATTCTGAAAAGGAGATCAGTAATTATCTTTAATTTTTATCTTTTATTCAGGTTATAACAAAGTGCTTTAGTAAACTGGAGTTAATGTGTGGTTCTATATTGGCTAATGTTTGTGAAATCTTCAATCTGTGAAATGAGTTAGACTGGGATGGGAAGAAAACCGATGAATGGAAATTATTATTAAGATGATGATGATTCTTCTGTTTAGTCTTCAAGATTATTCCTATATAATGTTATCTTAAAGGAAAACCGTGCTTTAGTTCATTGCGTTACCATTTTGTATGAATGATTCTATGTTTTGTTTTTGTTCTTTTTAATTTTTTTATTGGTTTTTTTCAGGATAAAGTCAGTTCATATGTTAGTGACAAAGAAAGAATTAGGCTCATATATAGTACTACATTACATTTACATCACACATTTCACTCATAATTCACACTCTAGTATGGTACATATTCTTTAGTTCACTGAGGCTTCAAGTTACTTCTTCGTTCACTGTCCATTGTGGGTCCCCAAATCGGGGGTGCGTTTTGTCTTTATATTTATTTTGCTTGTTTTGGTGCTGTTTCGGTAAACTTACGAAACCTCAGTGAATGATTCTATATTTTGATTGAATATTATCAGAGAACTTAGTTGGAGAGCAACTAACACACTTTATAAAATTATGGTTGGTGACACAGTCCACCAGATGTTTATACTGGATTTAGCATTTTTGTTCAATCTGACAAATTCTCCCAAGGACCTGCAAATAGACAAATGTTGTTTAATAATATTAAAGGTATTTTCACAGGATATAAGCTGTTCCCAATAAATCTGCCTTTTGCAATTAACTGATGGTACTTTTGACAGTGTTCAAGTAATACTTCATACGTTTTGGAATTGCACCCAAAGCGCCTGTTACTATTGGTAATACTTGCTTTCTTTTACAACAGTTTTTCTACTTCATTTGCAGTTTTTCATGTTTTATTATTTTCTCTTTCTTTGTCTTGTTTTGCTGTCTCCAGATATTGCCACATCTAATATCCAATTTTTTAAAATTTTTCTTATCAACAGTTGTTAAGTCATGTTACAGTTGCTTGTCTGAATTCTAAAGTCCCAGAGCATTTTAACTTCTTCATGTTCTATTACTTTGTCTGTTTTGTGGCTCCATCAGTTCTTTCTTGCAAATAGATGGTATTTCTTACAGATATCCCAGTGCGCCATTGTTGCTACTTTGTCATTCCCTCATGTGTAGTCAGTCTGTGGCATCTTCTTACAGCAAATAACTAGTAGTCCATTGTTTCTTTAGCTTCTTTGCAGAGGTGACATTTGTTGTCTATTGCTGTCTCCTCAATTCTGCCTTTATATATGTTTATTCTTAAGGCTTGATCTTATGCAGCCAGATTTAACCCCTCTGCCTCTTAATTCATTTTTCCTGCTTTTAGCCATTGCCTGGTTTTGTTCTTATCTGCTTTGTCTGCTATTTCTTAATGTACTGGCCATGTAATACTTTGCTTTGCCAGGTCTCTTTTCCATTCTTCATTTGGACTTTCATGTAGACCAGTTTGGTCTCTGTAGTACTCAGTAAATCTTCTTGGTATCTAGCTTCAGTGCCTTTTCTTTACTGTTCTTCAAATATTTCTCCAATGCCGCCTCTTCAGTTGCCTGGTGTACTTGCAACATTCCACACCCATCTATTTTCCTCGGTAAGCAGAGTCTGTCAGCATCACTGTGGGGATGAAGAGCATGATTCATGATCATTTTTCTGGTCTTTCTATCCAGGGCTTTTACTTCTGCTTGAGTCCAGTCCACTATTCCACCTCTATATCTAATGACTGGAATTGTCCAGATTTTGCCTTGATGATATTTCCTCCACTGAGTTTGGACTTTTAAGATCTTCACTCTTATGATGTATTCTCTTCTAACCTTCTTCTTGACTTCAGTGTGCTTGATGTTGTCAGCTTGAAGGATGCACAGGTATTTGTAATGATTGTCTTCATCTAGATTCTTGATGTTATTTTCATAAGTCATCTTGATACCTTCAGTTTTCCATATTTTCCCCTGTTGATGGTGGCAATAGCATATTTGTTCAGTCCAAACTCCATTCAATATCGTGGCTGTATAAAAAAACAGTGCTGAGAATCAATTCTATTTCAGGACGTATTTCTCCATACAGATTCAGATCATCCATATAAAGGAGATGGGGGGGGGGAAGCCTGGCATATGTTTATGATGTTTGAGAGCTATGAGCTGATGTGTTCAGTATTATTGGTATCAGTGCAATAACAAACAGTAGTGGTGGTAGTGAGCCTCTTTGAAAGATTCCTTCCTTGATATGAACCTCTCTGGATTTAAACTATTGACCAGCAACTATGTCTTCTGTTGTCCCATTGATCTTTGTACAAAGCTTCTGATGTTTCTACTTTTTCCACTTATTTCCACATTATTTCATATGATTGTCTAATCATATGGCAGGAAGTCAAATGCCTTCTTGTAATCAATCCAAGCTACATTCCAGTTGATCTTTTCAAAATCATCTTGTCAGTTAAGGGCTGAGCATGTGTTCTTCTGCTGTTTGGGCACTTTCCCTTCTGCTCAAGTGGAAAGAGCTTGTTTTCAACTAGATGTTAGACTGCATCAGTTACCACACAGTGAAAGCTATTGCTAAGTAGATAATTAGTTTATAGTTGCCTATTGCTATCCCTTTTGCTGGAACTTTCATTATAAGAAAGGTTTTACCAGATGTTAACCATTTTTTAATTTCAACATCCCATAGCTTGTTAAACTGCTTGCCAATGAGTGGATGTAGACTAGTTACATGTTTCAATCCAAAACCATGTAATTCATCTTCACCTAGAGCTGACCAATTATTGATTTTCCTTGTCCTTTTCTCCACAATATTTTTGTTATTACAAATTATTTCATTTCAGCTTGTTTTTTATTTTTATCCACCTCCTTTATCTTAAGTTGCATTCTTGATGTATTTCTGGACATTAGTTTATTTGTTCCCTTAGTGAGCTGGCTCTTACATTTTTTATTACAATATTTGCATATTTAATACTTGTATTAGCTATTTCTTTGAAAAAGGTTTCAATGGCAACCTTATTGCCATTGTGCTAGAGCAGTGAAGGTGAACCTATGGCACGTGTGCCGCAGCAGGCACACAGAGCCCTCTCTGCTAGCGCGAGAGTCAAGTCGTCCCAGTATTGCCCCAGAGCTGAGCATGCTCAGAAAGGAGTAGCGATACCAGGCAATGATGTCACGGGGCCATGCGCTTGCTCAGAAAGAGAGTAGCAGTGGCAGGTGATGACATCATGAGCTGCAACTCATCAGTCATGACTCATCCGGGTACTCCATGTCTTAAAATGTTAGCCATCACTGTGCTAGAGTTATGATGACCCAGTGGTTAGAATGCAATATTGCAGGCTATTTCTGCCGATTGCCAGCAGTTTGATTCTCACCCACTCAAGGTTGACTCAGCCTTCCATCCCTCTGAGGTCAGTAAAATGAGGACCTATACTGTTGGGGACAATATGCAGAGTCTGTAATCTGCTTAGAGAAGCCTGTAAAGCACTTTTTTTGATAGAGGACTTTGTTCTCAGGAGAAGGCAGAGGATAGGTTACCTGGTTTGGAAATGAAAATGTTCAGTATCTCTGCTGTGAATTCACACCTATTAGTTCTTTAGCTGGTGTTGGCCTTCATACACACAGAGCTCTTCCCAGGATATGGGCTCAGCATATCAAAATTTCAGAAATACCCAACTTGAATCTGTTGGTGTATCCCAACGGAAAGGCACATAGTTTTCTATTCCCTCCCCTCATCAAAGCCATTCTGAACAGTAGCACTCGGCAGCTGGCTGGGCCTGAATTGGAGGCCCTGGTCTCGACTTTCAGATCTATGGCATCATTGCTACTCTAAGAGGCCACCTTGTGCTATTCCCCAAGAAATGGTTGCCTTACAACCCAGAACTCAGAATCTGACTATACCCCTTACGTTCAGACAATGAACTTTTTGTTGTTGTTCCAGTCCCCTGCGACCCGTGTGAGGCTGTTCTAGGTTGCACAAGGACTTCATTCTTGAAGTGAGTTTAAGAATGCTCTTTTTCAGGCTCAGCAGCTTCTGAAAGCTGAACAAAAGCATATCCCATTATGTCATGATTTTCAAAACACAGCTTTTGTGCATAGCTTTCAGATGTTCAGAGATACAAGGAAGATACCCTAATTTCTTATAGCATCCACAGCCTCCAAAAATTGCACAAGAACAAGGTGTGTTTTCAAGAATAGTTGTTGCCAGATTTTGGTGAATGCTGGCATGTCACTAAAATGCTATGGCATGTCACCTTTGATACAGGTGTCATAGTTTTGCCATCACTGAACTAGTATTGTTATAGTATATGTGCAGATCTAAGCTATGTTACCTTTTGTACTTGCCAGATGGAAATTTTTGCCAATGCACAGATTTTCTAAGTGCCTTCCAAGCTTTTTTAATATGGCACCTAGTGTGCTGATAACCACTGGAACCACACAGCCAGCTTATGCCATAGCCTTTTATTTTTGATTTTCAGATCTTGATACTTGATTCTATCCAATTACCTTCTATTCTGCTATCTCCTGGTATTGCTATATCAATTATCTGTACTTTCTTTTCAGCTATAGTTATATCTGGTATGTTAATAGCCAAGACTTTGTCAGTCCGTATCAGTCTGTATTCAGAAATCCCACATTTTTTTAACTGGCTTACTTTTAGATACTGTTTCAGCTCTGTTGCCACTAATTTTTCATTATTGGCACATGACATTTTGATGATTGTATTATATCATTGTTTATATCAGTTTATGTGATCTTGCATGAGCTATGATCTGTTTCTTTTGTCTCTTTGAATCATTTGAATCATTCTTTTGCACTTTGAATCATTTTGATTATTTCAGTTCAGGGCTAGATTAGTTTGAATAGCTTGCTCTTAGGCAAACAAAAATAAGCTTCAGATTATTTTTTTAATGTCCCAGTTTTAAATCATTGCCAAGTTTTATCTATATCCATTTTGATATTTTGTAGAAATTGACCATATAATGCTTTTGCCAGACTACATTCTGTTTGTGTTTTTATTGTATTCTTTTGATACTCATCTTTTGCTTCATACACATTCATTAAGTTCCAGTTTTTATCTTATGTCAATGCTTGTTCTTTGCTGTTTTTACATAATCAGCCAATGCATGCTTTGTTTCTTCAATAGTTTGACTTGAAGTAAACCTCTGCCTCCATTTCTGCAGGGCAGGTATACTCTGTCAATATTATGGTAGTGATATAATAAATAGTGAGTAATCATCAGTTTTCTTGTTTTGTGGTTCAAACTGCCCAGTTGAAATTCCAGCAATGTATCACATCACAGTTATGGCCTGGATACTACTAATGGTTTTGATCATGTTTCCATCATTCAGTTTTGACTTTAGCACTTTTTTCACTTTGGACGTATACTTTACTAATCACATTCTTAACTTGTTCATGTTTGAAGTTATCCAGCTGTAAAATACTTGCAGGCTTCTTCATGATGGCTCCTGATGGTTTCACCTTTTTAATTCCATTACTATTCATGATTTTATTTCAATTTATTGCTACTGTAATATATTTCCTTAGGCCAAGTTCCATTGCTATGCTGTGCTAAAAATTCTTAAGGTATCTATTCATGACTGACAGTGATTTCTGGTTTTCCACAAAGCTTCAGATCATCCATATAAAGCAAATATAAGATTTTATTAGCATATTTTGCTGATTGTTTTAAAATTATTATAATTTACCATTTCCCTTCACCTATTAATTTGTCCTGTGACATTGCATGTATGGAGAGTTTCTGTTGGACATGAGAAAACATAACTACATTACATTTGGGGAAAGTAGCCAGTGTAACTTTTTATCTTTTAGGGGTAATACAGCAAGGTATATCACATTGATTGAAAATAATTCTTTTGCTACTGTATCCACTCATACTTAATAGGCCTGTTCAATATTTTTTTTCCTGCCCAGGAAACATCCTCTTGGTAAATGGTACTGCATGTGGTGAAATTAAAATCACTGACTTCGGTCTCTCAAAAATCATGGATGATGACAGTTACAATTCAGTTGATGGCATGGAGCTGACATCACAAGGGGCTGGTACATACTGGTGAGTATATAATTTTTTTGTCCTGCACATTCCATAATCTAAAAATACCTATCAGTAAAATTTGAGGAAAAACAGAGAAAAGCATGTTTTGCCAAAAGTTGATTTTTGTAAAAGTAGGAGAAATAATGAGGACAGAAGGAACAACTAGTATATCAAAATCATAGTTTTCAGAGGAAATTAGGTGCATCATAGAACTATGCAAAACAACTCAGTAATAGTTCCTAGAATGTACCTTCTGAGTTCTGCATAGAACCTCAGAACTGTCTATTCCTAAATACTTGAGTTATGCACATCCTTTGTTTTTTCTACTAATTTACTAATCCAATTTATTAAAAATATTCTTTAAAAAGATGAGACACATGTAAATATTTAAAGGACCTTCCTTGTAAAAATCTAGCAGAATCCTTAATTTTCAAAGTCTCATTTGGATACATGAGAACAGCCATCTCTTGGCCTCATTTCTAAGCAACAGACATCTCAAGACAACAGAAAAAATATACTGGAAATATTTAAAGGAAAATCATATTGCAAAGGACATGCTAATTTTTTATATTTTTACTATGGAAATTAATTTTAAAAAATCATAAAGATAATTATGAATATTTTTCTCTAGAATAGCTGGTAGATATGAGAGTCAATATAGCATATTACTCCATCTAATTTTGTAGACCTGAAACAAAATAATTGAGAGAATAAAAATCTATTTCAATATCCCAGTATTTCCTTTTGAAAAGGCCCTATTATATCTGAGATAAAATTACAGAGCGCTGGATATTTTGTTCCAAGGTTGAAGTACTCATAACTTCCATTTCAAGTTTGGAACATTTTGTCCACTTTCTACACATATTTATTTGCAACGGTATGAAGGACACCATGTCTGAGAATCCTGAATGGGTAATGAAGTGAACATTACATCTAGGCACTGATACACTATACAGTTCCAAAGAAAAGCAAATCAGAAGTGCTCTAGCTGTGGTAGCTTACTTGAAATACAAGGTGGATGATCTTTTCTGACCAACAAGTAAGCATAGTGTAAGATTTGGACGGACTAAAGATCACTTGAGGATATGTACTTCGGGAGAGGGGTGCACTCTGAAATGTCCTTTCCTTGTAAGCCAACAAATCAGTTGAAGAGCAGCCTCCTTGAAAACACTTGCGATTTTCAAGTGAAAATGAGGGAGTCCCCTTTCCCTCCTTTATCCCCCAAATTGCAGTGTTAGCCCTGGTTACAAAATTAGAATTAGAATTTTATTTGCCAATTGTGTCTGGATACACAAAGAATTTGTCTCCAGTACACATGCTCTATACTCACATACAGGCTATAATTGACAAATAACTTTCCAAAAAATGCAGATTCATTAATGTAAAATAGGTGTGACTTCAATCTTTAGGAGTCCTTAGATTGAAGATACAGAAGTGTGGCATAAAATCACTATATTTGCATAGAGAAATTTGGGAATAACAGTGATGTTTATATCATTATTCCAGTAAATTGGACATATATTAATAAAGCCAGCTGATTTCTTATGCTTAATTTTTTTATTGTTTCAGAAAAAATTTGCTATTTACAACTAGATTGTTGTAATAATTTGCTCAGAGCTGACATAAGAGGCATTTTATTTAATCTTAAATCAAAGAAGTAAGTTAAAGCAACTTGTATCTTACTGCTATTTCTCCAACAACAAAAAAGAAAGCTAATGGAACTTTATAGTGTTTGTTTCAAACAAGTAGTGTTTGTGATTGTGTATGCCATATAGAACCAGAACATGCCCTGATTGTTGACTGAATTTTAACTGTATGAAATTCAGTAATAGTCCTCGGGTGAAAAAAAATGAGCATTTAAAATAAATGTAGCTATTGCTCTCTCTTCCTCAGGTATCTGCCCCCTGAATGTTTTGTGGTTGGAAAAGAGCCTCCAAAGATTTCAAATAAAGTTGATGTTTGGTCAGTAGGAGTTATCTTCTACCAATGTCTTTATGGCAGAAAGGTAAGTAGAAAGGCAACTAAAGTATTGCAAAAAATATTTGGTCATTTTGCATTCAGTTACAGTTCCTAAAATTAGGAGGATTGTAGTGACATCTTTTCCATCCAACAAATTTTAATAAAAGGTATGTTTTCATGAGCTACAGGTTTCTAAAAATCTTTTAAAGTTAACATCTGGTTTAAAAGCTAAAACACATATTCTATCCCATTGATATAACTTCAATTTGTGCAAGTAGGTTCTGTTAAAAACGTCAGTGCTGATAAATAAAAGTTTCTGGATTTAACAAATTTGTATATTGCCATTAACTCCCAGTCGTTACAAGTAATACATATTAACATTAACACTTCTATTGTTAAAACTGTTAGATCTACATTATATTTAAAACATGGTTAACCAACAATATGAATGTTTTGAAGTCTTTGATCATTTATTTTTATTCATGAACCTGAATTGTAATATTTTAAAAAATCTTGATTGATTGTTAACTCATAAAGGAATATCAGAGGAAATTTGGGAAAGGAGAGATGATCTAACGGAAAAGGAAATGTCTGAAAAAATATACTTGGAATTTGATTAATGATTATAGCTAGTAGTTTTGTTTCACATATCGAATGCAATTCACTCTCAATGAAGAAATTCAGGTAAAGCATTTTCCACAAATAGCACCCAATCTTTGCCTAGACAAAGGAGAGCCAAGATTTCTCTTATTAATGGGTTCTACCATTGAACTGCTCTTACCATCAGGGGGTGGTCGTACCATTCAGCTTTCTTACTACATCTTGACCATTATTCCATCACTGAGACAATAGTGAATGGCCTTCTTCAGTAGAACAAAATGCTGTCATATCCCTTCTTGTTCATCTTTTCTCAAAGCTAAATACATAGCTCCCTCATTTTATTCTCTTAGAATTTTTTAGTTCTGTAGTCATTCTTGTATCTCTTTCTTGCACTTGATGGGTTTTTCTCTTCTTCTGCAGCCCTTTGGTCACAACCAATCTCAGCAAGATATTCTGCAGGAAAACACAATCCTTAAAGCTACAGAAGTGCAGTTTCCTCCTAAGCCAGTGGTAACACCAGAAGCTAAGGTAAAAAGGGTTATATTTGGTACAGTGGACTAGGATTAGTCTGTTTTTAGGGGTTTGCTTAATTCCCCTGGAGGTAAAAGCATTGATTTTTTGAGTCTATTCATCATTTGGATTACTTATCACCTAATTCTGACAGAGGAGGAAAATGTTCTTGCACCCCATAAACCTGTTATCTGCCTCTATCTCTCTTCCATGAAGATAAGTTCTTTAAAAGAGATAATAGACTAGTGTAATAAATGTAGGGAAGAGGCATGGCTGCCTTTCAATCAGATTTTTAAGAAGAATTCCTATATCACAAATGAAAACCTGACCTGGAGAAATCTATCTGCAGCAAATTTCATACAGCATAGGAACATTTTTTCTCTTAACTTTAATTTGCTGTAACACTTTGTTAACATAAAAAAATTGATTTGTTTTTGCTAATGCTGCTAGTTTCTTCTCTTTATAAAACAGGGAGAGTACCAGTTTTCATGCCTGGTGCCTATTTTCTCCTTGTCTTTCGTTATCTTTTAGGCATTTATTAGGCGCTGCCTGGCATATAGGAAGGAAGATCGGATAGATGTCCAACAATTGGCATGTGACCCCTACTTGCTTCCTCACATCCGCAAGTCTGTGTCAACAAGCAGCCCAGCTGGAGCTGCTGTCGCTTCAACTTCTGGATCTTCTAATAACAGCTCTTCAAACTGAGCAGGAACAATAGGCCATATATATAGTTTTATATATATATAAATAAATATATAAATATATTTATTTATATATATATAAATATATAAATAAATAAAAAACTGGAACTGCAGAAGGAAACAGAGAGAGTCAGACATGTTTTAAGTTGCAGCTTTGGGATTGGCAAGAAGTCCACAAAATGGCTCCAAGAAACCAGGATCAGGTTCTTTGTTTCTCTCCTGCATTCTTGTCCCATCCGTAGAGCAAGGCATCATTGATTCTCAGCAAGGATTATGGCAACTTAAACTAAGTAGCCAAGGAAAAGAAGATTGGTTGGTCTAGTGCTAAGCAACTGCAAAGGCACTAATTGCTCTGGACAGTGAAAGGAAAAAGATGGTTCCATGTACCGTGAACTTCCAAACACTATGGATCCAGAGTGCGGTTCCATGATGCAGGGTGCACACACCTGGTGTGAAGAAATGTAGATTTGGTGGCAGGGTAAAGAGGCTGGAAACAGTCCACCATTAATATTTAATTTTTTTTTCTTTTTTGTAAGACTACATCTCATTGGAGGGAAGGGGAAGAAACCACATAGGTCAATGGTATGAGGTTGCACTGAAGGTTGGCATAGGATTTTTGTGCTCTCTACAAGAGAGTGCAGTGTCTTGCCTATTGACAGCACCAGCATTAGCATGTTATCCCAAGTAATTTCATCTTTAGTATTAAATTTGTTTTCTGGATACAAGATGAATTAAACAGCAAGTCAGTGTGGCAGCAATTTTTCCTCGGAGTGACTTCATAATCTATGAGAAAGGAATGCAGTGCAGAGATTACATTACAGCTGTGAGCTTAGATTTCTCTCCCATCTCAGCATCCTAAGAAAGTTACTATTTTGTCAAGAATTTGACAGTTGTCAGCTCTCCCCTTTGAATAAATGTTGAATTTCTCTTTATTATTTTCTTTCCTCAGCTAGTTCTTCGGTCCAGTCATTGATGTTTCCTTTAGAAAACTGTTCTCTTTAACATGCACACAAATGCTGGCTCTAGCAAATCCTCTAACCAAAGTTCTTATCCTTCCAATTTTTCATATTTGCTTTTTACATTGTCTTGGATGCATTTGCTGCATTTACATCTAGAAGGAAGTGTATGTAGAAGAGGCAGACTTTTCTAATCTTCTGTCTTGTGTTTAATTTTCTTCTCCGTTAAGTGTTTTTTTAATACTCTTTAGCTTTTTCATCTTCTTAAAAAACAAAACATTAAAAACCAAAGAAGAATCCAGTTGCTTGAAACCTGTGGCAAAATGCTACACCTGCAAATAGCTGAAAGGATATTTGCTGCAAATTATTTGAGCAGTACTGTATGATCAAGTACACTGACACAGACCTCAGTTCTTCACTTACAGCTGATGATTCTCAGTCCTCCCTTAATTTCTTATAGGTAATAGTGCAAAGAGAAGCAGTCATGGGCCAAACATTTTGAAAGTAACAAGAATTAGGAGGAGAGCAAAATTGAACACAAGGGCTTTGTATGTAAACTAGTATGAGGCCATCCACTGACTACATTTGTAGATCAGGTGATTAAGACCTGATTGTTAGGTCTATTTGTGCTCCCCACCCTTCGTTCTCAAGCACTACCATGCATGCACCACTTAGTCAGAAGATGATGCTCATACTTAAATGGAAATAAATGACTGCACAAAGAATAAGGAAATTCAATATGTCACTATCACAACTGAAGATACTATAAGAAAGCTCGCAGGATCATTTTAAAAATAATCTCCTCCAAATAGAGGCTATGACTACCTTCAGAGTGGGAGGTTCCCCTCAGTGTGAAATAATCTGTTGTCAAAGCCTTGAAGGACCGTGTCTTCCTTTTTTCTCTCGCTCTCAATCATAGTTCTTGCTTCTTTTCCTAGAGAAACAACTGATATTTAAGCATCTTTTACTGAAAAGTAAGCAGTCTCCAGGATTTATCTAGATTTCTAGTGAATTACATCCATTGCACCTATTTCTCCCAATAAAGTTATTAATTATCTCTGAAAACCTATGAAAATAATAGGTCTTTTTGTTTTGCTTTGCTTTCCTCTTCTCTCAGGTTTCAATTTGCTTTCTTCTCTTAAAAGAAGCCAACTGATGTCTATTTCTTTCAGGGTTCATATGTGCCATGGTTATTCATAGATCTTTCACCAAAATGCAGCTCATATTTAATGTAAAAATACATAGACAAAAATCACTGCTGCCATGATATGGTATGGCTGCTTTCAGCTTGTTTGGACAGTAATGGTTGACCCATTATCTCATCGATTTTAAGATAGGGTTTGCTTTCTTTTTCCAAAGCTGAATCTAAGATATGAAAGATTGTTCATGTCAGTGCTCAGGTCTAACATTGTAGTTTTTTGCTTTCCAGATTTCTTTCTTGGAAAGATAGATAAAAAACTGCATTTCATACTTTATCATTTAGTAGATTCTTGATCATCAGAAGGAATCCTATCCCAAATAAAACTTAATAGTATTTAATTTTGCTTTAAAAGAAATTTCAATCATTTTTTTTAAAAATCACAACATGAGTCTCCCTCTCCCTCGGCTCACTCATTAAATAGTTAACTGTCAGATATATTGATATTCATTCATTGTACCTGAACGGAAGCTTCTACCCCTTTCATGGAATTCGTCACTGAACCAGGTTAAATCACTCTGGGTAAGAAATAAAGACTCCTGAAATTTTCATTTCTTTAGGCGGTTGCTGAACTGTTTTATTTCAGGTATCCAAGCCTTTTTTTGTTGCCACACTGTTCATTTATTTGAAATGGAAAAAGAATGGTGTATGGATTTGTAACTTGAAACTAGACCAGACTGTTTTGGCTTTGCCCTACAGGCAAAAATACAGATATTAAACACGTTTTCAAAACACGTTTTCACTTGCCTGGTTTTATATTTAAGCTGTGTTGTTATAATGGAAGGCATGAAAATCACTTGAGCTGTATAAGACACTCACTGGTCCTGATGAAACAATATAAGCAAATAGTTTGCTAGAGTTCATAAAAAATATTTGAAAAAGATGTAGTTTCCCTTCTCTAATAGAAATAGGAAGATCTGATAGATTTGTAAGTCAATTGTAAAAAACGAATAAAGCAATCTGGGCAGAAATGGAGTGCTACCCTCAAATATAAATAAACATGTAAATGGTTCGTCAAACGCCAAGAGTTTTGAATTGGAGGCCATCATACTAGAAAATTTCAATGAGTGTTTGCTTTAAAAGTTCTTAGTATCAGAAATATCTAGTGAAATTTTAGAACTTTCTCCAGATAGATATTTGGATAAAACCTTTGTCCCCAATATAATATAGAGGGCATTCATAATATCTGAATGCAGCAACATACTGAATTTCCGAGCTACTCACCATTTCTACTAATTTTACTCTTTTGGCTGTAATTCCTCTTAATAGTAAAATCATTCCTAGGATTGAGCTCTTTATTTTGAAATAAAATTTTCCCATCCATTAGTTCAGAAATATAGTGATAAATCCCTAAGTCGAGTACGACTCTTTGCAACAACATGGACCATAGTCCACCAGGCCTCTCTGTCCTTCACAGCCTCCCGCAGTCTGCCCAAACTCATGCCTGTTGCATTGGTGACACCATCCAGCCATCTCATTCTCTGCTGTCCCCTTCTCCTTTGGCTTCCCATCTTTCCCATCATCACAGCCTTTACTAATGAGTCCTCTCTTTTCATTAGCTGGTCAAAATATCTGAGTCCTAGCTTCATGATTTGTCCTTCTAATGAACAATCAGGGTCGATTTCCTCCAGGACTGACTGATTTGATCGCCTTGCAGTCCAAGGGTCTCTCAAGAGTCTTCTCCAGCACCACAATGCAAAGGCATCGATTCTTCAACATTCAGTCTTCCTTATGGCCCAACTCTCATAGCCATACATTGCAAATGAGAAAACCATTGAAATAATTTCGGTTTACATTCTATATTTGTCCCTAAAATTTCTATTAGCCAGCTCTGAGTTTTCGTCCAATACTCTTTGGCATATCTACATTTCCACAACATGGTAAATGTTCCTATTTTTTCTTTACACCTCTAGAATTTATTGGAGATCTTATATAGCCATTCTATCTGGTGTCATGTACCACCTATTGAACATCTTATATAAGTTCTCTTTGTATGCTAAGGATTTAGTTATTTTGTAGTTTCTATCTCAAAGATTTTGCCATTGGTCTAATTCAATTACCTGCTCTATATTCATTGTCTATTTTACCATATTATCTTTCACCTATTCTTCCATTTTGATCATTATTAGAAAGTTATATGTCTTATTAATCAGTCTTTCATTTGTGGATAACATTAATTTACCAAATTCAGTTTGTGCTTTGTAAATTCCATATTTTAAAATATCTTTCTCATATCTTGAGATTATTTGAAGGTAAGCCCACCACGAGAGTGTTCAGTACCTTGGTTTTTCAACTCTCCTTTTGATTTCAGTTTCCCTTTGTCATCTACAATCTCTTTATATGATTTTCTCTAGATTAACTAGGTTTGGGTGGACGAATACTTACATTGTGGACATCCAATTTGGTTTTTTTTGGTATATTTTTTGTTTTGTTTTTTCCCAAATGGGTAGCAATGCATTTCTCAGGTAGTGGATATGGAAGTCTTTATGTATTTTGTTTTTCCCATACCAAAGAAGTGCATGCCACTTGTAGGTCATATCCTTCCAGATTCAGTAATCTTTTTTATTCCTCAGTAAAATCCATTCTATCCATGTTAAGATTGATGCTTGATAGTAAAGCATCCAATCCAGTAGCCCAAATCCTCTATTCTTTCTTGTTTCCTGTAGCATTTTAATTTTTATTCTGTGTTTCTTTCCTTGCCATATAAATTGTAAGATTATTTTGTTCAAATCATAAAAAAAAAATTCCTTTCTAGTTTTATAGGAATGACCTGGAATAAAAAGAGGATCTTTATTGAATATTCATTTTAGTAATAGCTACTCTTCCCATCAGTGTTAAATTTAGGTTCCCCCACCATTTTTCATCTATTTTTATCTGATCCATTAACTTCTCATAATTATCCCTTTTTAGAGAGGAGCATTTCACCGTAATAATAATTCTCAAGTATTTAATTATTTCTACTATTTGAATGTCTATCCTTTCTTGTAGCTGCCTCTGCTGTTTATCTGTCTTTTTTTTACAATTACTTTCAGGGGGTTTTAATTGATTTTTAATCCTGCTTATCTTGCTGTATTTTTCTATTCTCTCCAATAATTTCAGAATTGTATCCCACGGTTCCTCTAAGATGAATGCTAAGTCAGCTGCAAAAGCTTGGATTCTATATCCTTCCCTCTTTATCTTTAAACCTCTAATTTGTGAGTCTTGCCTAATTACATTATTTAAACTTTCTAACATTAGAATGAACAGTAAAGGTGATAATGGACAGCCTTGCCTGGTTCCTTTTTTTATTTCAATTTTATCCATATGTTCTCCATTAATTATTAGTTTTGCTTCCTGCTCTTGGTAAATTGTTTTAATCATATTAATGAAATTTGGACCCACTTCCATTATTTCTAATTGTTTGGTCATGAATTGCCAGGATATGTTATCAAATGCCTTCTGCGCATCTAAGAATAATGGTGCCAGCTTTTTTCAGGCTACATTTCATAATACATGGTACATTAATTATGATTCTTAAATTATTTCTAATTTGCCTTTTGGGCATAAAGCTGTCTTGGTCTTTATGTATACAGTGATTTAGCCATATTTTCAATCTCCTAGCCATGATTGCGGCAAAGTTTTTATAGTCCACATTTAATAATGATATTGGCT
The DNA here is from genome assembly GCA_032468095.1 of Pareas carinatus. Classification (NCBI taxonomy): domain Eukaryota; kingdom Metazoa; phylum Chordata; class Lepidosauria; order Squamata; family Pareidae; genus Pareas; species Pareas carinatus. The sequence goes on along the minus strand of JANHFO010001250.1, from coordinate 8,600 downwards.
AATAGTTCTTTATCATCTCTGGATCGCTTCCTTCTTTATATATTAATGTTTTATTTGCTTGCAGCCATTTTTTGGGATCTTGGATCTCAACAGCAAATCATTGCAAATGCTGTTTAATGGAAGTAGTAATGTCCCTTGCAGCTGTTTGTACTATTCTGGAGGCAAATTTAGTTTTTGTTCATATTGTTTATCTCCTTTTTCATCCTTTAAACAGATTGTCCGTCTTTTTTTATTGTTTCAGCTTATAGGCTAGTCATCTTCTGTTTTATTTGCGTTTTCGAAGAAATTTTGTTTTGCATTTATAATCTGTTGTGCTATTTTTTCTGATTCAATCAAGTTTAATTTGTGCTTAATTAGATCCATTTGATTAAGTTGTTTTTTCCCTGGCGCACTTGCTAGTTTGTGTTCTAATTCTTTGAATTCCTCTTTGTTTTTTGTATTTCTGTAATTTATCTTTATGTTTCTTTGCCATGAAGCTTATGGCCATGCCCCTAAAATATGCTTTGGCTATGTCACATACTGGAATTGGGGTTTCTTCCTTTATATTTTCCTTGAAGAAAAGTTCTTCAAGGATCCATCCCTTCACATCGTTATATATCCATTTTGATTTTATGATTTCTTTGATGTATATTGCTACTCCTCATTTTTTACTTTTTTGTGCTATTGAATAGTATAACGTCCCCAGTTTTGGCTGTTCCAATAATTTATAGCGGTGTTTTATATGCGTTTCTAGTAAATATATTATATTTTTATTTAATTTCTATAATTTTTAAAAAATCATAATTCTTTTAGACAGTTGATTCAGACTGTTTATATTTACAAAAAAAAATCCATTCCATTATATTTGGCTGGTTTGTCCCCTGTCCTTCTTTGTCTTAACTGTTCTCTTGTTTTTCTGGGTCTAATTAGGACTGTTTGCGTTCTCCCTGTCTCTGCTCTAAGGTTTCTCTGCTTCTTCTTGTCTTCCCTTTGTCGATATTTCTGAGTATCTTCCCCTAACAGTAGACTATATTTCCTTTCAAATTATGTTGCTTTCCATACAGAATTGAGATAAAATCTTGTATTGTTTCAATTAAAGACTATTCCTTCTGGCATCAACCATCTATATCTAATCCATTTCTTCAGTACTGTCTTCTATATTCTCTAATTATCTTTGAGATCTGTTTTAGAAACTCAATCTTTTACTCTTTATATATTAGTGGTTGTTCTTTGATTTTATTTAATATCTTGTCTCTTGATGTTTTCCTAATGAATCTGACATGTACCTCTCTAGGTAATTTATTTTTTTTTGCATATGTGATATTTAGCCAGAAGATCTCATCTGTTTCTTCTCTTACCACTGTTGGTTCTACCTCTAGTGTTTCTGCCAGTATGTTTATCGTTTCCAATATATCTTCATCATTGCTTTCTTTTAAGTTTTTGAATTTTAAAGAATGACTTGCTTAGTGCATTTCCAGTGCTCCCACTTCCTCCTCTAGTTCTTGATTTGTTTGTTCTAGTTTTGCATTTTCCTCCGTTATTCCCTGCTTCTTCAACTTCCTTTTGCAGCATTTGGATCCTTAGCTCATTTTTCAATATTTGTTGTTGGTGGTTTTCATTTTTTATCTTTATTTCTGCTACTTCCTCACTTAGTAACTCAGTTTTCTGCTTCGTTGCATGCTGCTTCCCTTTCAGCTCTTCATGGTTATTGACATTTTGTTGCTGCATTATTTGGAGCATTTCATATAATTGATTAGTTAATATTTCCATTTTTTTTCTTTTGGTTGACTTGTCTGAGGGGTCCCCAGGCTTGTGAGTGTAGTTGTCATCACTATGTCCTATTTCATATATCTATTCATTTCTTCAAAATAGTATTTTTATTTCTCTTTTTTTCAGTCTGTATCCTCTCCAATTGGTTTGTGAAGACCTCCCTGTATTATTCAAGCACAGCTTCATGTTCCATCAGCCAGTAATGATATAATCCCTCCACTAGATGTCGCTGTTCCCTTTTCTGATTGTTTCTTTCACATCAGTCAATCTTTGAAGCTCATTAAAGTTCAAAGTTTTTTTTCAGTTCTTTCCAAACATTCAGGAGTATAATGTTACTCAACCCCCTCTTCTTCCCCTTTTTCCACTTTGTGTTGATCTCACTTATCTATTTCAAAGTCCTCAGTTCATTAAATGTATATTTATATTTTGGCATTTTAATTGTGTACCTCTCGTGTAGAAAATCGCTGCTTTCCTGTCACTGTGGTTTTCGTTCAAAGTTATCTCTCCTGTTTATTGCTTTTTCTTTCTGTTCGTAAAAATGTTGTAAGAATAGGCAATTTCGCTCACCCAACACTGATCGCCAAATCCTTCTCTGTCTTGAGACACTTTGATCTTTCTTTAATCAATTGCCTATGACTAATGACTGCCTGTCAGAAGGCAGTCTTTTGCTTTGTTCTTCAGGAGAATTCCGGGAAAATCCGACTCGGCCGCCGCTAGTCAGACTCCCAGATCTCCCTCCTCATTGTTTCCTTTACAGGGACTGCTTCGGAGCTTTTTTGGCTCTTAAAATCAAAGTCAAAATCAATTGTGTGGATCAGAGCTTCGATCCCACAATCACAGCATCACCGAAAGCAGTTCCGATCTCACTGATTTTCCTGAAGAGATCTCTAGTTCTTCCCATTCTATTATTTCTCTCTATTTCTTTACATTGTTCATTTAGATAGCCGGCTGTGAGACCCTATGTGTGAAATGGGGTCCTACGAGGCAGATGGGCTTGCTGATCATGTACCTGGCTCCCTGCCACGTGCCCGAGCTGCTCAATGTTATCGCCGAGGTGGTGATAGAGAGTCGCAGACTCATTGTCATGGGAGACTTTAACCTGCCATCTGTCGGCGAGATATCGGAGACATATTGTATTTCTTCAGCAATGCATTGATCTTATCCACCTGGGATATTTTAACCCCTTTCTCTGTTCTTATGATATCTAGCCCAAGAGAGTTCCTAATCTCATCTAATGGGCGAATCTTGAACTTGTTCTGTAAATTTTTAATTATTTCTTCAGTCTCAAGCAGAGTTTCTGTGATGATGGCTATATCATCAGTAAATGGCAGCAGAAATGCTAGCTTGCTATTCTGCTTCCTTTTGAATAAACATGGATCAGCAATTCCAGTTACGGATCCTAGTCTATTCAATTCCCTAACTATACATTGATTCCATTCATATCCAGACCGCTTAAGTCCATATAAGCTCTTTTTCAGTAACCAAACTTTCTCCTTTGATACTGATTACCTACTCCTACTTTCTTTTTCATATATACTTTGTGCTGTAATGGAGCATTTAAATAAACAGTCTTTACATCCACATGGTTAATGATGTAGTTGGTTTTTGCTACCCAAGTTAAAGCTGCCCTTAAAATGCTTCATCATAGTCTAGTTTTGATTACTTAAAGCTTTGTGCTACCAAACGAGCCTTATGCGTTATATTGCCACTGGCATCCTTTTTCACTTTAAACACTCACCTGTAACCAACAGTTTTCTCCCCTTTTGGGAGTTTTACCTCCTCAAACACTTGCAAGTCAGTTAGTGCCTTAAGCTCCTTTTGAATGGCCAGTTTGCATGCCTCTTGCTCCTTTATTAGACTATTTTGTGCAATGTTTGCTTGATATTTATCAGATGGTTGTGATATTCTGGTAGTTCGTCTAGGCAATATAGGACTTTCTCTGGGAGGAGACTCATATCTTGCCTCCCCTATCGAGGTTTCCTCTTAATCATCCTCTTCCTTTATTGGAATAGTGGATTCCTCTGTCTCTGACTCATTGTCATAAGTTTCCTCTTCATGCTTACTATCTTTAATTGGTACCTGGGAATCTATAATCACACTATTCTGGTTTATTCTCTCCTATCCAGTATGTTCAAGGAACCTAGCTTTGGCACTATGATAGATTTTGGTCGTTCCTGGTTCCCAGAACCTGTAAGATCTATGATTTGACTCATAATCTAAAAATATGAGTTTCCCAGCTCTGGTTTGTCCCTTGCGTCTTAATTGAGCTGGGATATGAACTGATGCAGGAATTCCAAATGTGTGCATATAACTGAGGTCTGGTTTTCTACCATGCCAACGCGCAAATGGTGATTCATTTGTTCCACTGTGGACCACATTGTTTAACACATGATTTGCACATTTGGTAGCTTCACCTCAAAGTTTATCATTTAAGCCAGAGTCTTTTAACATAGCTCTAACCATGGATTGTAAGACTTGGCCTCTCCTTTCACAATAAGCATTGTGCTGTGGTCTATAAGGCGCAGACCTCTTATGGGCAATGCCTGCCTTTTGTAACATATCAGTGAATTTCCTATTTGTAAATTCTGAACCATTGTCAGTTACTTTTCTTTTTCCTCTCATCATAGTTAAGCCAATTAGTGAAGTGTTGGTATGTTTCAGTTTTGCTTTTCATTAAGTAGCAGAATCCATACCTTGAGTAAATATGTACGATGCTTAATATGTATTTTGCTCCACGATAACTAGGTTCCTTTGGCCCGATTAAGTCAGCTACTATTACTTCTAGAGGCTCAGTTGCCTTAAAGCCATTTCTCCTATTTGAAGGAGTTAGCTTACTCTTAACCTGGTTACATATATAGCAGTTAAGATAGTGTTTGCAGGATTGCAACCTTATACCAGTAGCTTGGTTAACAGTTTAGTTCACTGTTCTGAAGTTGACATGCCCTAAATGTCTATGCATCAAATAAATACCGTTGTTATGAGGCTTTTTGTTATTCAGTCCTACTTCAGTACTATGAACTTGGCCATTATCCAACAGAAACAAGCCCTTGTCAAGTTCAGCAATAAAATGCTTCCCTTGTTTTTCAATTGTGCAGCTTGTGCCCTTAAACATTACTGTGTAGCCTGCCTTAAGCATTACACCAACAGATAACAGGCAGTACTTTAACCGAGGTACATACAATATTTGCAATTCGTCACCCAGATATGAACATGAAGCTGTGCCCTCTCCTGAAGCTTTCAGTTTGTATCCGTTCGCTAATGAAATATATTTCTCACTGCTTCTCATGTTGGCAAAATGTTGCTTCTTGTTAGTAACACAATGGGTTGCTCCACTATCTATAACCCATTTGTCATGGTTGCTCCCTAGATTTGTACTAAGCATTGTATAATTAGTATGCCTCAGTTTATACTGATTGCTCTTTTGCTTTTTAACTGATACATTTTTCTTCCTGCAATTTTTAGCTAAATGACCCTTAGCCTCACATGCATAACATTTTTTAACAAGACAAACTGCAGCTTCTTCATTAGCTGTAGCCAGTTCACTGTCTCTCAATTGCTGTCTGTCATTTCGCTGCCTTGACTCTTCAATCAGTCTTCTCATTACGCCAGCCAAAGTCATCTCCTTGGCTAACACCTCTAGCGAAGTAACAAAGTCATCATAGGACTCATCTAACAATGACAGGATGACGTGATGCTGTTCAGAGAAAACCAACTCCTGGTCGCTAAGTAGTAGCAGAGTTTTCTTCACATTCTCCTGATGAGCTAGCATATCATCCCTCTTAAGCAGACACACTCGAAACAACTTTCGTGTTAAGTCAATATGGGAACCCCCACTGTCACTAACATAGAGCTTCTTTAGAGTTTCCCAGCATTTGGCAGCAGACTCGACACCAAAATGTTCAGGGAAGTGGAACTGGAAGATTCAGGAGGAAAAAATGTAAAAATGAAACTCAAAACTAATTGTAGAAGAGTAGAGGAAACTCAGAAAACAACTTGAAATATAAATAGAAGCAAGTGTAACACAAGCCAAAAGTGAGCAGGTTAAAATGTTGCGGGATTTTCAAATACAGACTGATGAAGTCTTGGCTCATAACACACCAGGTGGAGCTGTATTTGGAAAAAAAGAAAAGAAAGTGTGGATAATTTATTTGGTAATACCCAGATATAGTAGAATAGAAGACAAAAAAATTGGAAAAGATCACAATGTATCAAAATCTGAAAATCAAAACTGAAAGAGCAGCCACAGTGATCCCAAACCTTGGAGGGCACAATCTGTTCATTGGCAAAATTTTAATTTGTCAATAACATCATCCAGAGTCCCTCCTTGAAGGAGATGAGCAGACTAGAATATGAAATATAAATAAATAAATGGCCATAATTTTTAGATATATACATATTGCTATATGTATATATCTAAAAAGTATGACCATTTATACTGTTACATTATAACTTCCTAGATTCTTGGGAAGAACTCAATACAACAGTATTGAGTCCAACAGTATTGAGTCCAACAGTAGCTAAAGAAACTGCAATTGTGACTTCATATTGTTATGAACAGATAATAATATAGCTAAGGGTGTGCCCAACCATAATAATATAATCCATTTGCTGTTACATCCATATGTTATCATTAATTTCATTATATCCTAAAGAAAACTAATTTAAAAATGGCTTAAATTTTTCTCAGTATATTTAACGCAGTATAATCAAATAGCTGTGACACGATTGTGTCAGTAATAACAAAAGAATACAAAACATTAGTTTAACTGATTTAATTCTGATCTTGTTTAATTCTGACATTTGTTTAATTCTGATTTAAACATCTGTGTATTTCATTATGTGGGAAGTGTAGTATTGACTCCAAATTTTGAAAATCATCAGAACCCATTTCACATGTAGGCACATTTTATTTTTGCTTTACCCACTTTCCTTTTACTTGTTTCAGGGAATCCTCTTAAAAATCCTCAAGAGGAGTAAAGGGATTGGTTCTCACCCTACCACATCTTTAATTTCAGTGGATCTAACTCAGATTTATACCTTTCAAATAATACAAAAGGAACATCTCTCTAGCCCTTGTAGATCTCAAGTTCCAAAAAGTATGGACATTGTTCTCCACAATCACTTACTAAGAAAGCAACCTTTTATGACTTTTTAATGTACAAGTCAATGAAGTCAAAGAAATAACTGCTGGTAATAATGGTCGAGGTGATGGGATTTAGCTGTACTAATCTTAGAATTATGTGAGAGTGACCAACAAGATATGTTTGCTTAATAGACATTCATACATGAACAGAAGACTTGTAAAAATCTGAAATCTATTGAAGTAGAGATCTAGATTGCTATTTGCAACTCCAGGCACTGCAGTCTCAACACTTGTGAAGGTTGCCAAGTTGGGTAATGTTTCATTTCATTCTTCATTAACTGGATCTTCCATATTTCCCACAGTTATGGACTAAAAATAATGAATGGATGGTCATCCATTTCCTATTATTTTGTTTTCTATTATCATGTTACACACATATGTAGCATGTTCTTAAAAATAAGGTAGGAGTTTTTTTTTCATTTCAGTAGAACTGATTCCTGAATAAGTGTATATCAATTTTTGCAGCACTTAATGTCATGGAAGAATAAACTTCCAGAAATGTTGTTTAAGTATCAATTATATTTGGAGAGCTGTATTTATGTTGACAGAGTTTGACCAATTTACAGTAGACACCTTCCTGAAATGAATAAGCATCTAATAATAAAATGATAATTTATGAGGGAGTTTATGGAAGCTTGTGAAAGCTAGGTTTAATGGAAATTAATTATGAATACTTTGTACTAAATAACTGGTATATTTAGTACTTCACTAAAATTAATGATGCCAATGAACAAGGGCTATCAAAAGAGCAAATATCTACACACATATTACATTATTTAATTTCTGACATGAAATGAGAAGAAAACTATAGCTTTTTTGCCTTCAGTTTAATCCTCTGTTATACATCAGTACAAAATCCAGGTCAAGACAGTCAATCTAACCAAATCAGCCATTATAAGATATGATTACATTAAATAAGAGAGTAATTCAAAGCTCAGGGTTAACTATACCATCAAAATCAATGAAACATAACAATGCTTAATTGTAGACTTCATTGCATTCGAAGTATTTTAAACAGATTCTTAAAAAGAAAATATTGAGAAAAATGCAATATAAGCATTTCATAAATTCATATTCCAGTTTTCTAAGAGGGAAAAAATCTATAATGATTAACCACAGTCTTAGAAGTACTGGCTCTGAGAAATTTGACTTAAAGGGTTGAGTTGAAGGGATTGGACTGAAGAGACTGGACAAGAGTTAAGAGGAGAAAATATTAGGGAGAAGATCTAGATAGGACATTGAGAAGAGAGGACAATACAAGGCAATCCTAATTCCAGATATGTCGGTCAGGTCTCCATAAGAAAAGTAGAGCTATATATTCTGGTAAGCCTATTATGAAAGGGAAATTGAGAATAAAATGTTCATAAATTAAATGAGTGGTGAACATGTCACTCACAACATCTTTTTTTCTGATCCTAAAACTTCTCTTCTTGCATGATTGCTAAAATTCAGAAGCCCTGCTGCCTCCCATTGTGAGCTGGAAAATACATTGAAATTGTAGTGGTATTTCTGAAATAGGCTTAATACAATTTCTAAAATTCTTCCTTACAACCCCAGGGAAAGGGAGAGAAGTGATCTCGGGAAAATGGCCGCCGGGAAGCAGCCTCCATAACGTCGGGGCCAAGAGAGATGAGGCTCCAACAGTCTGGTATGTGGGGACGGGCCCACGCCCGATCCCCCTGAATGGGGGAAACTGCTCTAGACCCTT
>JANHFO010001247.1:241196-252226 GCA_032468095.1 Pareas carinatus | reverse complement strand
CAGGGAGCAGGTTTCAGGCGTGGGAGGCAGAGCTAGCTCTCCCACGTCCTGTTGCCTCTAGGACCGGAAGTCGAATCTCAATTCTGCCTTTAAATCTTGTTAACACTCCAAACAAAGCCCACATTAGTTTGACCCTGTCATTCACATGGCATTCAAAAGTCTCCTGCAGTTGCAGCAAAGCAGGGGGTTGAGTTGTAGCTTTTACAACTTGTCCACCCCTGCCTTGAAGCATAATCCAGCCAAGTCCTTTTAGTCCTTGGGCTTAACAGACTTGCTAGGGAGGAAGTAGACATGTTTTTAATATATTTTATTATTATTTATGTCCTTCAAAATACAGTAGGCTGCTCTTCTCATCTTTGAAGGTCTAATGCTTAATCAACTCAGTAGGGCCTCACATTTTTTACTTGAAGGTCCCCTAAACCAAAGGTCTTCAATCTTGGTCCCTTTAAGGCTTATGGACTTCATCTCCCAGAGTTGTCTGGCTGGGGAATTCTGGGAGTTGAAGTCCATGAACGTTAAAGGGACCAAAGTTGGAGACCTCTGCTCTAGACAGACCACTGTTGTTAGGGGACTGATGTGAGGAGCTCAGAATTACCAAAAGTTTGAGCAATTCTTCCTCTGCTGCTCTTTAAAAACACATTGAAAATAATTAGAAGCAGCAGCGATGAAAAAGATGGCTGCACAACTGACCTTTTTATATCAGCAAATCCTGCTGCCTTTAGCATATGGAGATGTTATATTGAGGCCTAAAGGTCATAGATGTAAATGTTGTTTTATGGAAGTCTAAATTCACAACTCCTTCACAGACACTTTGAAGGTCGATGCAAGCATGCAGAATTAGAAGCAAATGTTGTTTTAATATACCTACACACCTCAAGGAAACCTGTTTTTACTTCAAAAATTGAGTTTTCCAAAGAGTGCTATGGTTACTGCCTAACCATCATGTGGGATACTTGAAAATAATTAAATGAAAATAATAAATAGTTAGGAGATAAAGTAACACCTGAAGGAGAGGAGAGGTGAGAAAAAAGGGAAGCGGGTATTTAGTGTATATTGTCCAGACACCAATATTTGGTAAAAGACAATTCTACTAATTAAGTGAAGCTGACCATTTAAAAATGGTCCTTTCAGATATCATTCTGAAAGGATGGATATAGTTGAGACATAATCAGCAATGAAAGAAGTCATTAGTTTAAATGCAGATTCTACCGCCATTTCACAAGTAAGCATATGAAGCTGAGGTAGTTGAAGGCCCAAAACATGTTGCACAATTGTGCAGTATTTGCAATTATTTTATCATATGTCAGCTTGTCTTTCCATTTTAAAGTTACTAGACTCAAGAGAACTTTTGTTTTTTTTTAAAAAAACAGTGAAGATCAAAGTTAAATTTGGTAAATAAAAGAAAATAAGAAAAATGTAATCATCTTCTGTCCAAAACTGAATCAAGCACTGAAAAAAGAGACACATTTCATAAAGTAATCTACCTTCTCCTACTGTTTGGGGATGATGGGGTTTGATATTGCTGGAGAACACATTTGAGAAAGTAAACCATATCAGATTTCCTCAGCAGACCCTGATTTTGCTACAATGAATAGCTGAAACACCATATATCTTTCCATCTGCCTATAGCTTCCATCGCTCATTGGTCACCATCTTGTTTTCCCTTTGAACCAAAATCTCCTTACCAGCCAACGCCACCACCGTTGTGTAAGGCCACCCAAGTTGCTCCTCTAAATGCATCTCCTACAAAATTCTGAACAGCCATATCTGTTAGGGAAGAAAAAGAAAGACATGATAACAGCATTCAGCGATGAAGGAGAAGAAAGATCTGTCTTTCAGGAATTGGGACAAAAGTTTTGTTTCAGCATTTCATGAGCTCTATTCAGATATTGCTGTTTCTCTTGCATTATTTTCAAAAATCCGAAGTCTAGAGGTCTTCTCTTCTGAGAAAATAAGATATTGACAAGCTCCTGGAGCTACAAATCTAGCAAATAAATAAATCTTCCATGTCCACTGAGGCAAACAAAAATGAGTTCATGAGACTTTTTGCCTCTCTCAAATCTCTCTTGCATTTCCTTGAATTAGTCATTTAGAATTAAAGCATCCTGTTTAGCCTGAGCTCAAATGAATGTGAATTAAAAATATATTTCTTCCCTGCTTACCAGTTAATAGCTGAATGTTTAAAACGGGTTTCAGTCATGTTCAAGATATGCTAGTTATTAGAAACATCATGATAAGGAGGATAGATAAACAATTCTGGTGTCAGGGTGTGTGTGTGTGTCAAAAACTGCAAGCTGGCAGTCATGACAGTATTTATTTATTTTATTTATTTTATTGGATTTTTATACCGCCCTTCTCCCCGAAGGGACCCAGTATAATCGAAGACCTACCCACTTTGTACATGAATGGCTGTAACCTGCATGAAAAGATGAGGTTTTGATTGTGCAGCTGTGACCACCATCTTGGATTACTTATTCCAATATTTTATATTTTATTTTTTATTTTTTATTCATCTTCCTACAGATAACAAGGTATTACTGAGCCAGGGAAGCCGATGTTAAACATAAACACACACTCCTCTTTCTTTATTCTGTTCAACCAGGTAAAAATCTCAGAGTTTTTTGGACATGTCCTTGCAATTTTATTGGAAAGGTTTTTCAGAAGCGCTGTGTCATTACTTTCTTCCTAGGACTGAGAGAAAATGACTGGCGCAAGATGCTCATGGCAGGACTAGAACTCACAGTCTCTCAGTTTCTAGGCTTTCTGTCTTAACCACTGAATCAGACCAACTCCAACATGAACCCTAGTTGATCTGAAAACAAAGTGACAAAGAATCTTTAAATCTTGAAGAATTATTAACTTCACTTTGAAATATTGCTATCCTGAATGTCACAACTTATTCGCTGCAGCGATTGTACTAATCTAAAAAGGGATAGTGCAAAAGACAAACTTGGTTTAAAATTTATATTGGAATAAAACCAGTATTCTATTTAAGTCACTAGCTCTGCCTGCAAAAAGAGGACAGAATTGCTGTCTTGAAATTTACAGTAGGTGCAGATTGACATTTGGGAGCAGGAAAAAGTGAGTTGCGTGTTCTGGTGGTGCAGTGATTAAATTGTAGTATTAAAGGCAAACTCTACCTGTAGCCTAGAGTCTGATCCTGATGGGCCTCAAGATTGACTCAGCCTTCCATCCTTCTGAGGTCAGTAAAATGAGGATGCAGATTGTTGGGGGCAACATGTAAATAATGCTTACATTGTAAAGCACTGTGGGGTGGCATATAAGCCTAAATGCTATTGCTATTTTTTGAAATTTCCCCTTTTAAAATGCATTTTGCTTTCTAATGTATTTGGCCATTCAAGTTCTGTCTTGGTCTTGATCACCAGCAGAGAACTCCTATGTCTCTTTTCTCCTATGTCTAAACTTATTTCTAAATATTCTCTATATTTTTTTCTAAATATTTTCTATAGTTCAGGTTACAAATACAGATTTCCACTCCCCTTTTACCCCCTTCACTCTTTTTTGCATCTCATCTTGCAAGATGCAATTTCCCCCTGACCATGTTTTAATATTACCTTTTCTCTCTACTTCTTGTACCTGATTAAAGAATTTGCTCTAGACTTACAACAGAATTACTCTCCAAGGTGCTGCAGTTTTTGGAGAGTTTGATTTACAAGCAACAATTGTGAAAAATGAAATCTTTACATTAAAAGGTAAGCCAGTCATAGGCATGAAATGCAGTTGTTCATCTTAAAGAAAGTCTGTTTACTAGAGATACTTGCAATCTACTCAGCTAACCTGCACAAAATGCAGAACCATCATAGATATTTGAGGTCTCTCGGTAAGGACTGTCTGCCCCACTGACATCATGGTGGTCTCGACTAAGAACAACTGGTGCCTGAAAAAGAAGTACAGATTTACGGGGCGGGGGGGAAATAGAGTGGAATCAGCTGGGCTCCTTGGCATAATTCTGTTCATTTTTAGATGAAGAGATCGACTGTTCTGTTACAGTAAATTTCCTGAACAGGGAAATCAGCAATCTGATATTTGCATTTTAAGTGCCAGAAAAGCTAGAAAATCATGCACCTGAAAAGTGATAGTTTTCCCATTGAATTTTCTGATGCAAAGTGTTTCAGAAGCTGTAAAATATAGATTGAGAGATTGAATTTGGTGTTGGGGCTCTGCATGTGATCTATATAATGAAAGAATCAGGAAGCACACAAGACCTCTCTTCACTAAATTAGGAAATACTGGGAGGTTTTTCAATAAGAAATTATTCAGAAATCTGACAACATGAGATATGTTTGCAACCTATTGTTAATATTATATTGTAATTACCCTCACTTCAAACGATTAGTCTTTGTTACTTTACTGGAAATTCATTGACTTTACATGGTTTGCATTTTTATAAGAAACATTCTTGTCCCATCATTTACTCTGTTTCTCTCAGTATGACCTCTTCAATCTCTAGAATCAATCTACTGTGTCAAGGAAAATTAACAGGTTATGTTGAATAAAAACACAGAAGAACTGTACCTTAATTCTTCCTTCAGCAATGCCTTTGTTAATAGCCACTGCAATTGCTACGCGGCCTTTTTGATCAGAATACAGAATTCTGGCTTGGGAACCAACAACCTAAATCATAGAAATAACGTAATATCCTTAGCTTATCTCCACAGTCCAAATGTGGATCAAAGACAATGCCAGTCTGTTTAATGAAGAAAGCAGGACAGTGAATTTACAAATATCCATTCTCTATAATTAAGGATTTCTGCCTATGATTTTATCTCCACTTACATTTCATGACATTTAGCTTTAATTGCACTTGCCATTTTCTCCTCACTTAAAATCAAGATTCAAAGTCTATTACTACACCTTACATTATTGTTAAATAAAACTGAGAACTACAAATAGAACTGGAATCTAAAAAGGAAGTCTTTCTTGCCCATAATTGCATTTGGCTTTTTCTTAGAGACATTGTATGGCTTTTCCTTGGAAAGATAAAAATTGGCTCCCAGTATTAAAAATGACTCATCTAAAGGATTTTTTTTGGTATAGTCACCTTACAAGAACTTTATTACAATGAAAACAAATTAGAATGAAGTTGTGTTTGGAATTAGTTTTTAATCGATAAAATTTTCAGATTAAGTATTCAGAGTGCCTCCAGAGAATAAACAGACTCACAGATTCTAAGTCTGATTTTTTCATTGTTGAATCAGGTGAGGCGATGTTATGTTACTGAGTCCAGGTTATCTGAAGGACACCGCTAAATCTATGGCCTAAAACTCAGCAAGGAGGCAGTACTTATGGTAGGGCCAAATACTGCTTGCCAGTGATAGGACTTGCTGTAGCATGAAATCCAAAATTCACCTACAGGGCATACAGCATCTATGTGGCACCCTTACACTGTGTTCTCATTGATTTAACCTCAAACCAGTTTTAAGATAATGCTGTCCAGACAGATATGCTTGCAAGGTATTCAGTCTAGAGTTCAAGCTACCATGATTAATTTCCCTGCAGCTGGAAAGACATTCATTTCTTTCATCTTCCCTCTGTAACATCTGCTACAGATGCTGTGACAACAGATGTTCCTTCTAAGATAATAGTTATAACACTTGCCTGATGTGCAAAATATTCCTGATTCAAAACTCAGCAGAAATATTTTCTTTTACATTACTATTTTCATTTCCAGAGCTTCCTAATTCCCTTTTTTAATGAAAAAAATGCTTCAGAAAAATACGTGGCTCAAGGAAAGAAAAATATTAATTGAAAAAAAAATACTGCTGGTTTCAAACTAGGGACATTTTGTATGTAAGGCTTTAGAGTCACCATGGTGTCCTTGGTGCTCTCTGAGCCTGGCAGTTTTCTTTTCAAACTAGATAACTCTTTTGAGTTAAATATTTCTTTTTAATAGAAAAATAACTGTGAGAATCCTTTTTAAATGTTAAACTCAAGACGTAGGATTGGATTACAGTTTGCGGAAACTGCTTCAACATACAAGAATGATTGGATCTCAAAACTTTGATTGGCTGCCCCTTTGCACAATGAAGTTGGTACATGTTCTTTCAAGACATGATTTAAGGGATCTTTCAACACTACCAGCCACCTTATGTACCTTATGGGTAGAACGGTGAGATAAATATCATAAACATAAATATCATAAAACTATGAAATAATGGCATTGAATTTCAATCAAGCATCATTGTAATTGGGTTTACATACCAAATTATGTCTTCTGGCTTCCTGAATCCAACGTATATTATCATAGTACTGCTGTTTCACAGATATATTTGCTAGGCAAGAGAAGATTACACAAAATGATTCATAAAAGCAGTATCAGAAGACCACTGCCAGTTTGCAAACAGATTCTGAAATATCCACAAAACAGCATAGGTAACACTTGTCTTTAGGAGAACCCCAGTGATTTTACACAAATTATCACAGGAGAAGGGAATAAAATATTTAGTTGTCTTTAGATTTAAAGAACTAAACATTGCATTGCCTGCAGGCAAGCAAAGGATAGCACGGCTGTAATCAGGTTTAATATATTATTCAAGAGATACATAAAATACACCTATTGATAAATGCTTGATAATGAGATATTTCAGACCTTCTGCAGCAATGTCTTTCAATCAGAAGATACTCTGACTCAGACCACAAAAATTAATATGTCAACCTTTTTAAGAGAAATAGCCAACATATTTGATTCTTGCAGCAATTATACTGCATGACAAATTCTGCAAGAAAAATATAACTATAGGCAAGTATTTACCAGATGTAAATAACACTGATATCTATTGGGGGTTTGGTGAAATATAACAAATTATATAACAGAACAGCCTTCCAAAATCAGAGCCTCTCCAAACATATGAGGTTATATACATGCAGTCCTTGACTTACAGCCATTTGTTTAGCAACTGTTCGAATACATCAGCACTGAGAAAAGTGACTTATAACAGGTCCTCACACTTATGACTATTGCAGCAACCCACATGGGCACTTGGCAGCTGGCATTCCTTTCAAAGCGCTAATTGCTTTATGAACTGTTCTAGAATCTCCCCAGATATTGATGTCAGACTGACTGCTCTGTGTTTTCCTGGGTCTATTTTTCCCCTTTTGAACATACAGACATTTGTTATGCTACTATTCTCTGGCATTTCACCAGTACCCTGAGACTCCTTAAAGATAATTAATAAGAATTTTACCAGAGAATTAGCTAGTTCAAAATCCTAGAATGGATATTCCTTGATCATGTTTTCATCTAGCCCTCCATGATCTCTCAATAACTTTTGAAATCATCAATCATGAAATCAATTTGGACAAGCTTGGGGGTTTGGGAATGGGAAGGGCTGTTTTGGGGCTGGTGCTCTTTTGATTCAATCTTCAATAAAAAATCTATGTGGAGGGAAGGGGAGCAGGTGGGATATATTCTCATTGCTCTTCATATTTTGTTTAATCAGTAATAAACAGTCACCCCATCAGTCACAATGAACAATCAGCAGCTGTCAGAATATACCCCTTAAACCCAGCAGCTATTCAAGAAATTACTGTTATCCTCACAGTTCAACACATAATCCTTTAAAACACACCATTTCTCTAGCCACTCTCTTCTCTTTCTCCTGATGAATTCCCTTAGCAAAAATCCTGTTAGTTCTTCGCATTCACTAGCTTGCTCTTGCAATAGGCAATATTTAATTCAAATAATAATTGAAGTCTCAGTCACTTAGCATTAAGGACATAATAATAATTCAACATCTGTTTCCCTGACCATCAGTATAGTTTTTTAATATTATTATCAATTTCTTATAAATATGGGGTAGACTATGGACCAAGTTGATAGCAAAGCATTACATACTCTTCAAAGTAGCTTACTTTGTATCTGATTTCTCACTATACTACTATGTTTAAAGTAATATTGGTACGTGGGAAAATGAGAAACCACAAACAGAACACTGAGTAACAAAGAGGTCAGTAGGTATTCTCAGAAAGAATAACAGGCAACTTTCCATTGAAGTTCAGCTATCGTTTCTGTCTAAATTCTATTGCTCATCTCTCTGCCAACCATAACAGCAAATTCAGTAATGAAATCTGCTTCAGTCAGCTGGAATGTAAAAGGTCACCTTATATATATGTGTACTTAATTCCAGTGGTTATTTTATTATGAAATGAATATATTCTCTAAATTTACCATGTATTAAAATACTTAGGGTTGTTTTCCAGTTTGAATGGTGGGAAACGCAAGGCAACTTTTCCCAAACTGGATAATATAACTTCAGATATTTTGTGCTCTTTGGAAATAAGAATAGCCCAACCTTCATCATATTTGATATACCACAGTCCTCAGTTAGGTGGATGCTGTCTTAATATTAGCTTCTAACAGTGTACATGAAAATTATGTTCTGCAAATTCTTATAGTGCCATGCTAGCAGAAAGTACTTGTCTGAACCTCTCATAAGACTTTATATAGAAAAGGTCCTACATTCAATCTGAAGTTCTTCAGGAAGGCCAGGAAGAATTTATGTCTGAGAAGACTACCACACATGGTGCCAGACTCTATGGCAACTGAAAGCAGTTCTTGTCCAAGCATAATTCTCACATAATTCTATTCCAGAATGGAATAGAAGCAAGTGAACTATTTTCAGTTTGGAGCCAATATTTATCCATGATTAGATAGAGGCAGCTCTCCTCATTAATAACAAGAAAGTTTGCAGCTGGTTCTTTAAGTACATTTTTCTAATCACTCTGGGAACCAACTTTCCTATCTTTAAATTTATCTTGGCAGTCTTTCCTGAAGTCCTCCCTGCAAGACACTAAATATTTGTACAAAGTGAAGTTAGCATGTCGTATAATAAAAAGCACCCAACAACACTATTGGCTGATTGATAGATTAATCCATTCATGTTCCATGAAGATTTGAAATTTTGTCTTATAATTCCTAAATTCCTTGCTGTAGACCTCAACACACTTCAATGTGGTCTTTGTGTCTTCTTTGGCCTGCATGGACATATCCATGTTTGTAAAAATTATGAAGAAATGATTCATTTCTTATAACCTTGGCAGTGATGATATATGCTGGATTTATGATTATTAATATGCAGCTCATAGATACAAATGCAAACTTTAATTGTATAATTCTCAGGAAAAGCTCTCATATGAAAATCAAACAATGAAAAGAGGATCCATTTTCATTTTACTGTATCTGACTTTTAATTTGTTTTTATGGAAAAGCAGTTTTTTAGGAATTGTTGTATTTTCCTGCTGTATTTTCTTTGTGAAGGAGAAGCTGCTATTTTGGAGGTCTTGTTGCACCTGAGTAATTAAATAAATAAGTTCATTAAATTACTAATAATCAAAGCGATATGTTTGTATGTACTTCTTGCTTGTTTTTGTCTAGAGAGGGTTGTAAAACCCTGTGAGGACTTGGTTCTTTTGCTTAGAGAGGACTGAAAACACCATGAAGCAGTATATAAATCTAAGTGTTATTGTTATTGCATATATTTCTAAGGGTTTGGGATTGCTTTGGGGGTGGTGGTCAGGTGATAGCAAATAAAAGACCCTTATATCTATGACTGTATCTATGTCTATGTTGTCTGTCTGTTGATCATATCTGAAGAGAGTGGTGGGTCGTAGAAATGAACAGGCTCAAGGATCGTTGCAACAGCTCTTTATTGAACAAGGTAAGAGTCCAACATAATACAATAGGCTGGCGGGCTACCTTTTGAGAACAATGCCAGCCAATCAGCCTCCTGTGATTTCCTGCCATTGAGGGGCGGGGTGGAGTCGGCTGGGGCCAATCAAAGTGGAAACTTCCACTCTGACTCCACAACACACCTCCACTCCTGATTGGTTGCCATCATGTGGGGAAATCGCTGAGGTAGACAGGGCGCTTCTGGCTCCGATCAGACCTGCACAGTTCAGTCGGAGCCTGGGTGTTGACCTGGGAGGCAGCCGGGGAGTCTGCTCCTGTAGGAGTCTGCTCCTGTAGGAGCCGCTCCTGTAGGAGCCGCTCCTTCGGCTGCAGGCGGTGGCGCCTGGGTACAAACAGGCACAGCTGTCACCTTTGGAGTTCGTAGGCGCTGTTCGAGGCATCGGGGGCCTTCCTCTTCTTCCGCTAAGTTCCCCGTTTCCTTTGGTTTTTGTTTAACTGTGGGTTGGAGGGGTGACATGTTACTTTCGGTTTCGGTAAGCCCAACTCCCATGTGTCTTCGTAGTTGATCTATGTTCCTATGCCACAGTTTCCCATCCCCTGTTAGTACGGTGTAGAACTTGGGGCCTGTGATTTGTTCTATTACTCCCTCTACCCATTTCTACCCCTCTCCGTAGTTCCTTGCAGATATCCTTTTCCCCAGATTAAAACTGTGGCCTGTCCTGCTGTTTTCCCCTGGGTTCTTTACTTGGTTATACGTAGGGTGCAATCTGTTCAGTGTGGACCGCGGTGTCCTCCCGAGTAGGAGTTCCGCTGGGCAGCGTTCTGTGGTCGCGTGTGGGGTTAGGTGCTGCCAGACCAGGAATCTGTTTATTTTGGTCTGCAAGTCTCCCTGTTGCATGCAGCTTAAGGCCTCTTTAGTTGACCGGACAGCTCTCTTGGCTTGTCCGTTGGCAGCCAGGTGGAATGGCGCTGTGAGGGTGTGTCAGATCCCCCAGTCTGCCAGAAATTGCTTGAATTGGGTCGAGGTTAGTTGTGGGCCATTATCAGAGACTATGACGTCGGGTAACCCATGTGTCATAAAAAGCTTTTTGAGTGCCCTGATTGTTGCCTGTGCGGTCGTGATTGGCATGTTGATGACCTCAATCCACTTGGAATAGGCATCTACTACCACCATGAACGTTAGCCCCCTGAACGGGCCTGCAAAGTCTATATGCAGGCGGCTCCATGGGTTGTTGGGCCTTTCCCATTCCTCGGTCGTGTCCCTGGGTGGTGCCAGCTGGGATTCCTGGCAGGCCTGGCATGTTCCCACCTTCCTTTGTATGTCCTCATCTAGTTTCGGCCACCATACATAACTCCTCGCTAGGGCCTTCATCCTCCCCAC